>BMAO01020382.1:0-21862 GCA_019973975.1 Trichonephila clavata
TTTTGTGTTCCCTCCAATACACCGTATGCATTAACGTATGTGAAAAACAGGAACGAATCGCGAAACCTTTAATCGGCAGCTAATCGGTTATGCCACTATTATTAATAGGTTATAAATATAAATTCTAATAAAAGAACAATGTATATAAATAAATTACGCCTCTTTTTACAAAACAAGTTTACTAAAACAGATACTCTATGCAAAAAAATAATTTTAGTTTTTATGGGCTATGTTAGCATACATGTAATTGAGGCTCTTGCACCAGGATAATCTTAACGTATAGTAGTTCCTCTGCGTGGAGAATTTTTCGTGCAACCATGTTACAAGCCCACTCGATAAAAAATAACAGCCTAGAGTTATTTTAACACGCTTTAATAAGTTTCACTTTTATGTAACGGAATCTTTGATCTTAAAAGTCGGATTAATTTGAAATTTTGCACACTTGCCAAGGCCCGATGACAATACAATAACTTAATAATTTTGTTCCATTGTTTTGATCAAGATCATCAGGAACAACGATTTCCAGATTTGGCGACTAATTCCATATACCACTTCCAGACTTGGTAACTTATTGCATATACCATTTTCAGATTTGACGACTAATTCCATATACCATTTCTAGATTTGACGAATAATTCCAGATTTAGCGACTAAAAGATTAAAGTACAACCCTAAAAGTGAATACACTAATGGTTAATACAATTAAAACAAATAAAAAAGTGTTCTTTATGTGAGAAAGAGGAGGGGGGGGTGCATCAACAATTTCTTACCATATTGAGTAGTTTTTCCGAAAATGGAAGTTAAAAAAAAAGACTCGTGCATGCTTGAAAAAAGTAATACATGTTCTAACTACTAAATATTTTTTTTATTTTTATAAAGCAATGCGCTTAGAAGTGATGATACGAATTAACATTACAGCAATACCCTTAAAAGGTAATAATGCGATTGACACTTATTTATTATTTCTTAACACACTTTTATTAGTTTGACCTGTATCTATGGAGATGGAATCTTTGAAATATAACGATACGGGACTCATCCGAGGCCCTGTAACCGGAGAGAATAAATACCCTTCAGACCAGTTAATTAGTATCCATTGAAGAGCAAGACTAATCCTAGCAGTCACGTGATTCCGGTTCTAAATATCAAAATCAAGGATAAGTCAACAATGAATAAATTATAGTATAAAAAACTAAAAAAAACCACACTTTTATTCTAGATCGAAATAAAAAACGAAAAGTAAAGTATAGTTTTAAAAAAAACTAAAAAACACGCTTTTATAGTGAATCGAACTAAAAAAAAAAAATAATTCTTAATATAAGTATAAAATGATTAACGAGAAAATTAATGTCATTGGGGTGAAAGAGTAGGGTGCTTTGTATTACATTTTTACATTAAAGCAGCATTTCGAGATAGAACTAGTAAGACATTATAACAATTAATGTAGCACTCCACGCTTTTACCTCAATGGCATTAATTTTCTCATCAACCATTTTATTCTTATATTAAGAATTATTATTTTATTTTTTAGTTCGATTTACTATAAAAGCGTGTTTTTGAGTTTTTTAAAAAACTATAATGTATTTTTACTATCAATTTCTTAGTGTTGTTTCTACTTTGGATTCTTTAAAAAAAACTTTGTATTACAGGGTCTATCCCAAAATTCTTGGAATGACTTTTTGTAGTTGGCAACGCTGGGTGGAGGGGTAGAACTTCAGGTGGTGAAAATGGTAGGGGATCTAATCTTTGAAATGAGACCGGTGTCAGTCACCTGCGGGCAGTTATTGAAGAAAGGTCAAGCTCCACGCAGAGGTATCCACTGCACCCTCGTCGAACCGAGTTCCATTCAGGATTCTTTTGATCCTTGGGAAGGAAAAAATTCAGCAGGTGCTACGTCGGGCTTGTACAGTGGCTGAGGCACCGTTGCCACACCCATTTTGGCTACCAACTTAGAAACAATGAGCATGGTGTGATTAGACGTGTTGTCAGGATGCAAGATCCAGTTGTCAACCAGACTTCCCTTTTTTGAAGATCCTCCATGAAACTGTGATGGATGATTTTGCTTTGGGTATTCACACTCCTCTGCAATTTTCCACACACTTAATCGCCAATAATTGTCAAAAACTCCGAGTTCTCCTTATGAGATGTTGATAGGTGTCCCAAGCGGTCTTCGTCTTAACGGATCCCTGATCTTCCCAAAACCTCTTGCGCCTCAATAGAGTTTGGCTTTGTTTCATAACTCCTTTGCGGAAGGTTTCACGAAGAATTTCGAGCGTTTCCACCCCATTTTTATTCAGCTTCACACAAACTTTGATTTCTTAAAGCGGCTTCAAAAACTAGTTCATTTTTTGCTCGACGAGAGTGTAGTAGATGCATCGCAGGCTGTCTTGTTTCCAAGCTTAGATTCCCCATCAACTTTCCTCCTAAAGTTCCGCCGCCCAGCCAGCATTGTCTACTACAGAAAATCATTCCAGGGATTATTAGGCCCTGTATATTAACAAAAAACGAAATTATATATATATATATATATATATATATATATATATATACATTCTTATTTAACCTTGTCATATTTGCTTGTAATTTGTAATATTTTCCAGGATATTTGGATTAAAAATGATTGAGTTAATTGAAGAGGTTATTTATATGTTTATTAAAATTTTTTTAAGGGCCGTGGGTAGCCTAGTGGTTAGAGCATCGGAATCCAGACCAGAAGGCCTTTGTTCGATGCCCAATGCCACCAAATGCCCTCCGAGTACGCACAGAGTACCTTCTCGTTAAATCAGTGGATCCGAATGGTATCTCCATCTATCGAGAAAAATTGCACTATCACCTTAATGGGGCTCAAAGCTTATGTTAACGACAAGCGTAAAATCCTAGCCCTTAGCCGCGATGAATTTCGTGGACCTTGATCTGATGTTACTGTCGATCAGGTGGCATGAGCAACAACAGCATTAATTTTTTAAATATATATTTTTAAATGTTTTTAAGGAAATACTAACTGACGTCTTACATAGGAAGAAAATTAAATGTGAGTTATTGCATGTCCATATAAATAATTTGAACCACTCTATGAACTTGATTTTACGCTCAAAAAGCATATCACAATAAGATAATTTGCCCATATTTTAATAGAATTATGCTCCAAAATATTACAATAATTTCTGAATCGATACATCATAGAACTTTGATTACTGCTAAATATTTTTTAACTTGAAAATGTATTAATATTCTACTTTCATTAATTATTAAGAAAACATTCATCCAAACTTCGTAAGTAAAAATTTTTGTGTAAAAAGGGATTATTATTATTATTTTTTTTGCTTCAAAACAATCCTACGTAAAATTTAATTTATTTCACATTTTTATTGATAGCTACTAACTTCTAATAATTGTGTTGGCAATTGTAACGTATAACTTCAATTTCAAAACGTATTGTATTTTAAATAAACTGCATTTAAAAATTAATGCAATTCTCGTAATGTATATACTTCAAAAGGTATTCATTCCAATGATATAATTTAAAATTCAATTTGTGAAGAACGATCTTATTTAATGCATTGGAAACTTATTTTAAATTTATGATCTTGTAAATTATTCTTTTCATTACCCTCTTCCCGGAATTTTCCTAATAATTTTTGAATTACCATTATGTTACGTATGCAATATTTAAATTTCATTACTTAAGAAATATTTAAATACTTATATTTCAAGTTATAAAATTAAAATTGAGCACTTAAGCACAAAACTACAATATTAAAAATACTGGTAGTAATGAAAAATTTTATTCGTTTATTTATATATATAATCTATATAAAATGAAGTTTTACTTTTAGAAACTTATAATTTTATAACAATATTATAAAAAATTGCTTTTTTTTATAAAAAGAAATTTTAAATTTCTAAATAAATTGTTTTTATTATTAGATTCAATTTCTAATTACTCTTTTAATACTGTAAGCAATTTTTTAACTGAAACTTTTAAAATTCTTGGATGAAATACTTTTATATATTTAATATTAAACGTAATGTTATTTTTGAAACATAATCAACATTTGGGTAAGGTAATTTTTTTTATTAATATAATTCTGAACTATTGTCATGTGTCTGAAAAAATGATTTCGACAACGAAAATAACTAAACTTAACACTGCAGTTGTCGTATCAATTAACATTTTTGTTATAAATATTCAACATATAATTTTACTACTTATTAATACATTACTTTTCTCCCCACCCCCTAAAAAAGAATCATTTTTAATTAACTAATGTTTTTATAATCCGAAGATTTGCTTAAGACATTGCATCAAAATTGCCCGAAGTAAATGATATACCTTACATTAGCTCAATTAATGCTAAATTTAGAAATTCTTGAGGAAATACATTCTGCGAATATTTCATTAAAATTTATAAAGTTTTAGAGACATAATTAAAACATTTCTTAATTCCAGATTTTTTCCTTCATTTTTTCTCTATTTATCTTTGTTATCCTCTCAAAGAAAGCTGCATCGTATTGTAAAATGTAATCGAAGAGATGAAAATTCTGTTTTTAGTATTTCAAATAGCAAATAAGATATTTTCTTATTTATTATTTGGAATCTTCTTTGATTTTCCTTTAAATCGGTAGTTTCATTTTTTTTTTAAAAATCATATTGAATTATTTATCGTTCTTTTTTTTTAGCATTGGGTTGGCTTAAGAGCATTTCAGGATTTATTTAAGGGAAATATACAAGTATGAAAAGCTTCTAGGGAACGCTACTAAATCAGCCATTAGATGGAAATAGAGCAAGCACTGTCAATCCAGAATCATTTGTTTAAAATTCAAACAAAAGCATACAAAGAAATTCCTAGTACAATAAAAAATTTATAAAGTTTTTAGCAAGTAAATTCAAAAATAAAGAATCAAATACAGATAAGTCTGCAAACACAAGAAGATAACAATAAATAAATACATACATAATTGTGTTAGTATCTGGTAATATACTTCAGATTTCACTTCGTAAAAACCAAACCAATCTGTTAATAGAAGTTGAATAACTTTTAATAATAAACTTTTCATTTTGATAAAAAGAATGTTTCCATTATTGCAACCAAATGGAAACAGCAAATTAAAAGTACAAAATAATCTTGTATTATGCTCTAATATCTGAACTAACTAGAGCTAATATTAAAATGAAGGTACCTATTTATTTGCCTTTACGAATCGAACCTGAGATACGGTAGTGTCATTACAATAATCCTTCTTCGCTATTTTAACACTTATGGATTTTATTATTTTTATAAATAAGAAATTCATTCGAATAAATATATTCAAATGAAAAACACACACGTAACATTCGATTTAAAACAATATACTATCATTTCATTTTAAATATAAAATGAGTGTGTAGTAAGGTCAGTTTTTCTATATTTGTATTCGAATGAAACAGAGAGGGAAAGTAATCGTATGGTATAAGATTTGATTTAGCTCATGGAAGGATAAAGGATGAAAACTGTTTCCGAATCAATGAGAGAAAACAGGAAAAAGAATAGCTGAGGAGGTCGTTTGCGACCCTCAAGGAATTTTCTAAATGCAAATTTCTTCGTTTTGGAGAAGCGTTAGATATGTTCAGTGAGATATCCAAAAGCATTTTGGGTGATTTGCAGCGTAGAACAACATTGTTCGTGAGGGAAAAAGGCCTTTGAAATGTAGGCTTGTTCTAATCTGTAACAAAATCAGGATCTTCATTGAAATGAAGCTGAAATGTAACGGTTGAGAAAGAGTTTTAAGTATTTCTAAATGCAAAGTTTTATTGTGTTAGAGAATTCGTGACAAAAGCACTAAACTGTCTTCGCATTATATGTTGATAAAGGTCATTTCCGGATACGACACACGAACCAAACTAAATATAATATTCTTAAATTTTACAGCACCAACATTTTTGATTCAGAGTTTGGATCTTGTTTTTATTTCATAATATCCAAGTGTATTTGGAAAACATGCGCTTGTATCTAGTTAAATAGCGATACCAATTTTAGAGAAATTGCACATGCTTTAAATCAGAAATTATTCTGAAATGAAATATGTAGTTATTATAAGACAGTGTTTTGAAATTATTTTCAATCCCGAAAATATTTTCCTCATTAAATTGTTGTTTTGGTGTAACACTTATAAAATGAAAATCTTACATACATTTTTCTTTAATAAATCACATCGCATTCATATACTTCCAGACGTAAGATTCTTCTTATAAAATTACTGCTCTCAAGTATTGAGTCTTTTTAAATTGATTCATTAATTAGTCTGAATACAAAAATAAGTGTACATGTCTGAATATAAAAATAAATGTATATGCCTGAATGTAAAAGCAAATGTATATGTCTGAATATAAAAATAAATGCATATGTCTGAATATAAAAATAAATGTATATGTCTGATTATAAAAATTAATGCATATGTTTGAAAAAAAATAAATGTATGTGTCTGAATATAAGAATAAATGCATATGTCTGAATATAAAAATAAATGTAAATGTCTTTTATATTATATAGACCATGATAGACAAGTGGTCGAGGTCTCGAAATCGTAGTCGAAGATTTCGAAACCCAGTTTTGAGCCTTAGTGCCACTAAAGCCTCGCTGTGTAGAAGGCTTTCTGCACGTTAAATCAGCCGAAGCTCAAACACCTCTCATAGTCGTGGTGTGGAAGTTTGGATAAGTGAAGTGCTATATATACTTCTAGTGTTGTCTTTATAATTTTTCGGATGTTCAAAATTACGAAATCCGCCACCGTTAACTCTGTGTTGTTTTAGAGTGTGACGTAAATTAAAATAAAATCGAATTAATATTATAAAATTTAATTTGATTTTTAAACAATATTCTATCAAAATTATATGATTTGTTATTATGATTGATTATTAAGATTCTATTAAATTACATATTTTGTTATTAATGATTCTATTAAAATTATAGGATTTACTATTATGATCTGTTATTACGATTCTATTAAATTGTAGGATTAGCTATTATGATTTGTTATTATGATTCTATTAAATTATATGATTTGTTAATATGACTAATTATTAAGATTCTATTAAATTATAGGATTTTTTTTATTATGATTCCCTTAAATTACATGATTTGTTATTATGGTTACTTTTTAAGATTCTATTAAAGCATTTGATTTGGAGGATCCCCCGAGATCCATAGTTCATTCACCACAAAAAATGTTTTAACTGTTTAAAAATGCAGCGATAAAATAGCCAATGTTTGTATATTAATGGAAATGATAAATAATGCATGAAATAACTCTGTGATTTACATTGATTATTATAAGTATAGCTTTTTTTAAAAAAATTTTTTACTGCGAATATTGTTTTTTTGTTCTATTTATTCTATTTTTAGTAACTTTCCTTTTAGCTTTGAGATCATTTCGTTTAATTTGTAAAGAGCTGAAGGTGAAGTACATTTTTTCTTGGAAATTAGCAGCATTTCTGGATTTCAAAATTTTAAACCTCAGTGATTAGTACACTGGTGTATCATTAATCATCTGTGTGACTTTTAAAAGTAATTGAATCATTAGATATGACTAAGATAGATTTAAGGTAGTTTATATTTGTTTTTTATAGTTTATAACTTTTTTTAATCTTGTCATTTTCTTTTTTTTTTTAATTTTGTAATCTTTCTTTCTTATCCAAAGCTAAGCCATCATGTTATTTAACTTATGATGTTGAAAGTTGTACACATATACATCTAGTTAAAAAATTAAGAATTTTATTTCTTCGTACGTCTTATTAGATATTGATATTTCTACACAGAATATAGTACACATCCAGTTTCATGCTTAGTGAAGCTGACTGCTGTGCCGTTGGGCCTGCGTTCGAATCCCGGAGAAGGCATGGCTTTTTATAAATGCATAGTGCCTTTACTAAAACTCTAAATAGTCGTCGAGTTACAAGATCTCTCATCAGGCTGTTAAAAGAGGAAGACATACGGAGACTCCTGACCATCTTCATGGTGTTCTCCCTCAAAATTGGGGTGAAACTGAGGTATTATTGTCACCGGTATAGTGCTTTAAAGTTATGGCTAACGACAGGCGTAACTCTCTAGCCCTTTGCTATAATGAAATGAAAAAATTATGCCTATTTCGCAAATCAAAGTAGCATCAATAATTTGCTCTCTCAAAAATAGCACAACATATATAAAACAATAAGTAATACTAGTAAATCGGAATAAAAATTTTAAAAATTCAGAAAATATTATTCTAGTATAATATATCGAATATTCTAGAAAATATATTCTAAATCCTCTTACTCTACTTATTCACACTTATATATATTCGTGAATAAGCTTTCATTAGTCTTTAGAAAAATCATTGAGAAATAAACTGAGAGTCAACTGTACAGACTCTTTTTTTATTTGTTTTTTATTCCTTTATACCATCTGAAGAGTTTAAGGGGATTTCCGTATATATATTTTTCTTTTTTACTTTCAGATTCAGCATGTAATACGCAGGTCAATGACAGACAAGGTGTATTTCACATTGAATTTAAGTATTACCAATTCGAAAGCTATATAATCTCTAATTGATGAGCATTCAAATTGCTTTAAATGTATTTTTATTAAAATGAAATAAATACAAACATTTCAAATTGATAATATTATTGAATATAATAATTATGAAAAATTGAAATTCAGAAACCATTCTTATGTGAAATTCTTTTGTAAAAAGAGAAAGAAAAAAAATCACAACAGCTACATTTCTTTTAGAATCAACAACACATTTCATTTACCTCAACAACAAAAAATATCGAATGTACTAAAAAATTATTAATTATAAAATTCAATACTCAAAAATAATTAATTTCAAAGGTAGTTAATCCAGAAAATATTTATGTTCCGTTTTTGAATTTTCTGCTAAATATATATACTCAATTACTTACAAAAAATCTATATCCCAGTGAGTGAATATTAGCATTGCATATTTAGCTTCTTGAAAGCCTTTGGAGACGGACCTCGTAATTTTAATCCATGGTCGAGTGACGAAGACGACACATGAGCTGGCACCCCTTCTCCAGACGTTTACACCACACCAACGGGAAGACGAATTTTCCGTGTATCGCCCTTTTACACGATGGTTCATTCTCCTCAGTGAGATTCTCGGGGGAATCCGAACGCCGCATGACTGGAGAAGCCATTGAATAAAGCTCGAAATAATAAACGACAAGAAATTGCAGTCTTTAATTTTTTTTTGAGTCAAACATTTGAAATGAGTACGCTATATGCTGACGAGATAAGCTTAGGGGTAAGAATTAATCTCGTACTTATCTGATCACATGATTCAACCCCTTGGACTTGATGATTAAAAATTTCTGTCGCAAAAAGCTTTTGGAGATTTTTGAAGTTTTCAATATATAAAGCCTTTTAGTTGGTTTTTTAAAATTATTTATTTATATTAAAGATTCTAAATAAAACTCGAGAATTTTTATATCATTTCAAGGGAATAAGGAAAAGAGAAAAATGTTCCTAAAAGCTTTACTAATAATTATTAAATAATCTTTTAAGGTATTTGTAATTTGATTTGTTGACATTATACATCTCCGGTTTAATTAATGCAATATGCAGTTTATTTAATTAATTAGTTTTATTTGTCTACTTAAAGTCCATGTAATCCATTAAAATGAAAGGCTGATGTAAATACATTTAATATTGGGTAATATTTCCACGTATTTGAATTTGTATTTGCTTTGTTGTTATAGCAATTTTGAATAAATAAACTGTGTGTGTTCACTGGCATATGAAATAAAGGAAAGTTTTGCATTTCGCATTAAAGGAGAAAGGAATTATTTTTGACTTATTTGATGTTAAGAAGATCCGAATATATATATCTCTATAGTATTTTAGAGACGTATATTCAATACGGGTTTCTTAGAATTCTTTACAATCATATTTTTATTTAATATATTTTAGTTATATAACATATTTGTAATCGTATGTATCTGCAAATATATATATACACTCATATCATTAAGAATAATTCAGAGTCAAGCGGAAATCGAACTCTAAAATAAATATACCACCCGTAAAATGATTACACACATCTTCAAGGCAGGAAGTCACCAGGTAACACCGATAGTACGTCACAATGACGAGAATGTAAGAGGGTGATATATAAGGAACACAGGCAAAGAAGGAAAATTGTTCGCAACAGCTTTATAAGCTTTTCAGAGCAATAACTGCATAGTTATGACCTAAACTCATTTTTTATGTGGTAGAATTATCGGCAGTATGGAAAATGAGTGCACCCAGCTGGAAGTATCCGAGGAATTTGGAATAGCGCAGAGTTTCATCTCCATGCTTTTGCAACGATTCTAAGATGATGGTAATGTGAGCAGACGTTGCAGCACAGGTCACCCCCGAAATTCAACGCCGAATGAGGACCGGTATTTGGCTGTTACTGCCAAAAAGAAACAGATGGAGAACAGCATCAGACCTATCTCGTCAGCTCTTTTCAGCCCCTAGTACGAAAGTTTCATGGCAGACCATGAACAGATGCCTAGGACAGATTGATCTATGTGCTGGTAAATCTGTCAGATGCGTTCTCTTACTGCAATTCACTGTCACCTGTGGTTAGCTCTGAGTAGAGAGCATGCATTGTAGACATAGTAACAGTGGGCTTGTGTGATGTTTTCCGGCGAGTCCCGGCTTAGCTTGCAGTCTGATTTTTTCAGGATATTCATATGAAGAGAGTCAAGTACCCGTTACCACCAAAAGAATATCATTGAGCGACACCGTTTTGGTTGGTTCAGGGTTGCTTGTTTTAAGAGGAGGGGATTAGTCTGAGTTCCAGAACTGACCTGCATGTTCAAATTGGAACCACGACAGGTAAAATTCATCGGACGTCATTCCGGAAAAACATATACGTTTGTTTTGGGACACCATTGGAGTAGAATTTGTGTTTATGGATGTCAATGCCCATTCTCAAAGTGCAAACATCGTAAACGAATGTCTTCAATTGGAGGATATCACCCGTTTGGATTGGCTAGCATTATCTAGACTTGAATCCAGTAGAGCATGTGTGGCACCTACAAGTTGCAGCCCGTTAACCACCTGCTACATGAATACAGGAAGCTCGGAGAACATTGCTTGATGAGTGGTGTAGTATTGTATTCTTCTGGGGGA
Source organism: Trichonephila clavata (assembly GCA_019973975.1). Lineage (NCBI taxonomy): Eukaryota > Metazoa > Arthropoda > Arachnida > Araneae > Nephilidae > Trichonephila > Trichonephila clavata. Next base: position 11,160 of record BMAO01020382.1, read on the forward strand.
TGTGCTATGTATTAACCATCATACCAAGCATGTAAGATTGGTTTTTTGTAATTTGCTCCAGAGAGCAAAAATCGCAATTTTTATTAATGATATCAAACATATAGCCTTTTTTGCACTTTACATTTTGTTTAATAAAAAGGCTCAGTATAATAAGTCGCATTTGTTTTGCTTCTGAATCATTCTTTGCCTGAACTTGCATTTTACTTAATTTATGGACAAAAGTGCAAATATAAATATTTACTTATAATCATTAATTTTTAATGATCAATGCAGTTTCTAAAATGGGAAAAATTTCCCGCTGTTTAAATACCATCTCAACTGTATTCGGATTTTTTTCTTAAACGAAATATAAAAGTAGTACACTTGCATGACTTTATATTCTCTTCTACGGAATAGTATAGTTACCCAATTAACATCTCTTTGAGAATGACATTAACAGATGTGAGTCTACAATTTTAATTTAATTTAATTTTGGTTATAAATGTTTCCAAATAGGCTATAATATTTTGATATAATACGGTAATGTACTGGATATTCTACATCTTTTACAGGGAATATTTCCAAAATTTATGCAAAGGCGTAGTAGCCTAGAGGTCAAGATAACGGACTCGTGGCTACCGTGTCATGAGCTCGAGCGTGTGCGTCTGAAAATCCGCCGTGTAGAGAGGGCCGCTGTGCGTTGAATCTTTTGAGGCTCAAACATCCTTCCAATGGTGTGATGCGGAAGTTCGAAGTGGGTTCTATCTCAGAAATGTCCTCGTCTCTTGACCATGGCTCAAAATTACCCAGAATCTTCACCAATGACCTTCGCGCAGCTTTTTATGCCACGTTATACTGCTCTCTTTCTTAAAAAAACTATGTGCAAGGACACAAAAAAATTTATTCCCCCTCAAAATAATTCCTAACTTTAAAAGTACTTAAAAACGATGACTTCTTAAAGATTATTGAGGTATCGAATTTCAACGTTTTCTGGGAGCCATTAATCTTTCTTGCAATATGTATTCATAGTCTTTCATGAAATAACAAATTTTGTGATGATTTATGAAAAAGGTATAATTTCAATGAATTGTTGGCGTTATTGTTTTAGTGTAAACTGAAGCTTCCGTAAAATAATATTCAAAAATAAATCAAAGGTAATTATTTGAAATGAGTCTTGCATTGATTTCTTCTGAAAAAGTAGCGGAAGAAAAAAGGAACAAAAAATAAATATTTAAATAGAAATTTAAATACTAGAAGTTTTATGATTTAAATAATTATTTATTAAGTTAAATACTCAAGTTTCTTGCGGGAAAAGAGAAGTTTAAGTCTAAGCAGTTTAAAGACTATGAAGAAAGAAACATTTTAAAGAAAGAATAATAATTTTTAAGGAATCAAAGAGTGCATTATACTAGGATAAAAACTAGACACCGTATAAAAATTTCTTAAATAGTTTTAGAATAAATTATACTTATAAAATACGTCTTTATAAATTTTTGAAAAAAGTTTATTTTTTAAAGAAAAATTTAAATTTTTTACCAAAATGGATTTTAAAAACTATCCTAAGATGATTTTATATATATAAAAAATATAAACTGTGGAACAATTCCATTTTGTTACTTATATTTAAAAATATTGGAAATTGTCAAAAATAAATGCTTTTATGCACGAGTTTAAAATATAATAATAAGAGAAAGAATAATCTCTCATTTTATAATTAGTTTTATAAAAGAAACTAATGATATTTATTATCATTAGTTTTGATTTTTTTTAAAACTTCATAGTTATAACAGACACAAAGGCATACATTTCTGGCAATCTGAAAGAACGTTTAATTATATTAGGCTTCGAAAAATCAAATGTAGTTGATAAAAATTTGGATACATTTTTAAATACTTTTAATAAATTTCTTATAATAATGTATTTAAAACTAAATATAAACAATAAAAAATTTTAGGACATTGAATATAAATTGAAGAATTAATGTTTATATCTTTAATAAATTTTCCCTTCAAATTCACTGTATACAAACACACAGATAAAACGTCTAAGACATACGTTGTTGCAATTTGAATCCTTAAAGAGAGTAATAGATTCATATTATGACAACATATTGACGTATCAAATTGTGACTAGATGATAATTTTTTCCATATCGATATGTTCAGTTTCCATGTCTTTTTGTGAGCATTTTTAATAGTATTCCTCAATAAAGAAAAGTTCTTTTAAAAAAGATTTTTTAAATGTTTCGTATGTTATATTCAAAGTGTTTCAATATATTTTGAAACATTTTTGTCGAAAAAATGTGAAAACTTCCAAGCAGCTTTCAAAAAAATGTTGCATTTTCAAAAAAAAAAATATTCTTGCAAAAATAACAATAGATGTGTATACACAAGGGTTTCATCAAACTTCACATTTCCAGATAATCTGAAAGACTTAGTTCGGTTTGACAGAATTCACGTCAAAAAATATATTCAGAAAATTTTCTAGTTTCGTAAGTTTTGAACGTTAAGATCTTGTAAAGGTAATACAATTTAATACATATTCTTTTTTTTTACATTACTTTAAGATAAAAATGATTTCTTACAGAGTAAATTTTATAAGGCAAAGTATTTACAAGAAAATATCACACAACATTTTCTTCATTACAATGCATGTAGTTCCTGGAGCAAGTATAAATTTTTGGGTAAGTACGTATTATACCATCGACTAGTTCTGTCAGATTAAAATACGTTGAGAAATCCAATCTTATTCAGCTAAAAGGGGAAACCCTTTCTACACTTATTCAAGCGAGTGAGGGAGTGAATATCAACGTCACACTATTCAGCTATTTAAGGAATTTTGGCAACGGACCGTGCAATTTTTAATCATGTTTAAGTGACGAGGACGACACCTGAGCTATCATCTAACTATCCTAAACTCCATACTTCACCAACAGGAGGACGTTTCAGTCTCGACATATATTCAACGTGCATGGGCCCTATGCATAAACTATAAACGAAGGGAATTGTTCAGAGTCATTAATCCACTTTGCGTAAGTACTAACAACTGTAGATCGTGAACAACCCAAGAGTCGTGCAGTTTCGGAAATACTTGTTCCGAGCCTTCGAGCCATTACAATCTGCCCTCTATCAAAGTCGCTTAGATCCGCAGCCTTTCCCATCACACACAGAAGTAACTAAAAGAATGATTCTTCAGACTTCCAGCAGAAGTTAAATACCACTTCCACCTGATCATGTACCTTCCATGTCATCCAAGCGAGTTCATTGCAAAATGTAAGGGTGGTCATAATGTTTTGGCTCTTGAGTATATATATATGAAACTTTCTCATAAAAATGAAGAATAATTTTATCTAAATATTGGGGAAGAGGGAGAAATTATTCATTTTGTATGAGTATTTTTATGAGATAAACAAATTCTTAAATAATATATTTGCACAAAGCACAGCATATTTTATTTAGAAATGTATTAAACCATAAATATCTGCACCGGTAATAGTTTATTTAAGAAAAGATAAGAGATTCAACATATCAATAATTTGAATTTAAATGCACATAGCAAATATGTAAGGAACAAATATCAATAAACAATCATTTTATATTTCCTCATATTATTCTCAAGCAATGGTCCCTTCTCGATACAAATCAATTTAATAAAAAACATAATTATATAGTTTCTAAACACACCGAGGTTTCAATGCATTAGATAATACTGTTAGAAGAAGCTTGGAATATTCCAAAAACTATTAATTCAATGCCACGTATAAAATGTTCAAATTGCTTAAAAATAATGATAGTAATACTGAGAGAGATTTTGAAAATGAGGAAGGAAAAAAAGAAATAGCTTCTTTCAGCTTTGATTATTTCTCAACCAGCATAACACTGCATTAAAAATGCAGTGGGCCTATTTATGGAGAAATCGAATTTCACACTTGGTTGATCTCGAGTGTAAAATTTAATCCAAATGACTTTTTCCCCTTGAGGACACAAAAATGAAAAACACATTTTTATTTATAGAAATTGTTTGTTTCAATTCAAGTGCTTTTTCGTTTGTATGACGAATTATGTTGCAATTAAAATTCAAAACCAATTAAAAGGAGTTAGTGCTTTAATTAATATTTCGCCGGATAATTATTTATCTTTTTGTGTGTTAGATTAATAAGTGATTTTTCCTTTTTATCTTACGACCTTGGGTTTAAATTTGAGGCTTGTTTTACATGATTTTGAATTAATTTGGAGTTTCTAGCAAAATACGGGACAAGAAAATTAACACGCACTGCTTAAATTTGATTCGTACCTATTTAATCTCTTTACGGCTTTTTTCGAGCTAAGTTAAGGTAGGTGAAGCATATAATCCTGCCTTATCCCGAATATAAATCAGGCACTGTGAAAATTTACATGTTGTTTAAATTTCTTTCCCGAATTATCTCACATGTTCTTTTTATGGTTTCAAATAACTGAAAAGTACCACTCGGAATTTTCCGCAAAAAGAGGACTCCCCTTCGCCCTTGTCTGAAAGATATTTTGTTGACTACATTTCCTCAACAGAGAAGAAAAGTAACCCAGCACGACAATGTATTATTCGCTGATCAAAGACAGACAGTAAAGGAAAGAAAATAAAAAGAGGGACAAGATTCTACTGTCCAGATTGCGATGTTGGGTTATGCGCAGTACCCCGCGTGTTTCGAATTTATCATACACGGTCAAATTTTGATTAATAATTTTATAATCATTTATGGAAATGCAAAAGGTGTAAATAAAATTTGTTCTTCAAGGTAAAAACTAGGTATTCTAAGCTTTATATTTACAGTCAGAGAGAACTGACTCCATAGGGTAATGATTTCTTTTGTACGGAAAGCCAACTTTACAGGTAAATTACTCGTTTTTTTAAATATAATTTTTAAGAAATTGTGTATGTGAATGGTGCAATTATGTTTAAAAAGATATATATGTTTGAAAGCCTGTACTAAAAATTGACAATTTTTAATCAATAATCTAGAAATAAAACAAGCCTGGAAGGGGTTAACTAACGTTTGGCTTACAGTGCAGTGTTTTCAATACTTATTTGTTTGTAAAGAATTAGAAAATCTTAAATGCAATATTAGCATGTTTTTTCTTACAATTTGGTAAGAAAATAGTTCAAGCAAACAATTTTCCCAAAACGAAACACTTTTTTTTTTATGACTTACCTTTGCTTTCTTTTCGTGTTAAAATACACAATGAATACAAATAGGTTAGTCGGGAGCCATTCACGTGACAGCGCGCAGTCATCCCCCTTTTAAAGAATTAATTAACTTATCGAAAAGATCCCAAATAAACCCTGAGGAGCAACATCATTCAAAAAACTTCAAGGAGAGTTAAAAATTTGTGTAAAAGTCTTCATTAATCAAACTCTTTTCATTGTCAGTATTCCGATTTTTTCTTTCGGAATCTTTTAATGATTAAATTTTGATAATATAAAAAACAAACATTTTTAATTAATTAGTTTTATTTGTTTTTTTCTATAATTAAGTAAAGGTTTCGTAAAGGGTAGGAGAAATTTTAATGCATCTAATCTCTTTTGAAGTTTCTTGTGTTTATTGCAATGTGTTTTCCTGTAGGAAGGATTTTCTGAAATTTACTTTGGAATTAGTGTAGTATTTCCTAAGCATATAGAAGATGCAGATTTTTGTTTTATAGAAACAAAATGCCTTTTTAAAAAAATGTGTTTGATGTTAAAAATGATCAAAGTGTTGCGTTCAAGATTATTGAGATATTTCATATTACTTTGTTCCTAAAAATTTAATTGGGGGGGGGATATGTTGATTTAGAATTTGAGATAGTTCATTTTCGTTCTTACTGCAATGATTACAATGTATTTTTATTATAAAAAATGTGGTTTACAAGTAAATTTAAGCATAAAATACAAATAAACGTGATTTGATAAAATTGAAAGAAATAATTAGAGGACTTTTGACTGTGCTTAATAAGCACAACTACGTCAGACGACGTTAGTGGAAAATTCCCTGTAATATTGTGATACTTATGGTCACAGCATCTAATCATGGGATGGAGGGTTTCAATTTCCACATTTTCAAAAATATCCCAGTCGTGCTAAACAAGTGATGTCGAATTTATTTTATTTATTTTTTTAAAGAACTGATATGAGACCGCGCGCCCTTTCGCTCCATGCCCGCTTAATGTTGAGTTTCGAGATACACTGCTTACTCATATACTAATTTGCCATCCATCTAATTTAATCTATTATTTAAACAGAAGTATAACAAGACAGTAAAGTTCAAAATAAAATAACCACTGGGTTATAAACGCGAATTTTTAATCTATATGATATTGAGGCTTTTGTGTATATAAACAGTATTTTTCGAATTATTTTCTTTTTCCAGCAAAAACCCTAAAACATCAAAAAGGAATTTGAGACATTTCTAGCTTCCTTTCTTGTTTCTATTTGAGACGCGCGGCATATAAGATACTCATACTGATCTAAAAGAAAAGAAATTCTCCTTATAGATTTCACTAAAGGTTATATAAAAAATACTGCCAACTTGCAAAACTTTATAAAAATGAGTTTAAAAATTGCGTGTAACAGAGACAAAAATAAGAATATTTTGCCAAACTGTGTCGAAAGACATTCAAAAATCTTTGCAAGAGAGAGAAATAACATACTTTTTTGAAGCCCTAAGAACTGTTTGTGTAGTCGTTCTCTGTACCTCAGTTCTAAATTCTCTACAACTAATGCATATAATATTAATAACTTACAAGATACATCCTTATTTATTCACAGCTGTTCATACCCACAAAGAAAATTAATTACCTATTTGAATCCTATTCTACATCAAAATAAGCTCCATAGACTTAGAACATTAAATGGAAAAATGTCGGATAAAATAATCTGGGTAAGAATGTATAATAATTTTTCTTTTATTTTACGAGTGCCGCACACTACAAATAGCATCTTGAACTATACTAAAAGAAGGTTTTCACTTCTAAAGGAAAATAGATAAAAAAACAAGATATCAATCATTGGCATGGCCAAGTAGTTTTAGCGCGTTTTTCACATGTTGCATTTTACAATAATGCAAATAATGAACTTTTTACTAACAGAAAGTAGTAATATACTTTAATTTTTTTTAAAATTAAAAAAAAAACCTTGTTTTTTAAAAAAATTAAAATTATTAAATTTAAATATGATTCGGCTTATCTAGGGCACAAATGCGACCAAATGCCGAAAACCCGAGGTCAATCGGTTAATAATTGGCTGAGAAAAAGGTACTACAAGATATGGAACGAAGACGAAGACGAAGACGAAATTTGCGTCCTAATAGCGCTTTTTTTACACTACGTGAAAAACGCGTAAATGCATTTAAATAATCATTTTTTATCCATGCAATACCATTCAATGTTATTTAGTTTTTCTTCCTCTCTTTTCTCTGTTTTAAGTAATTGGTTCGGAAATGAGTCTTTTTAAAGATATTTGCTTTATTTTTGAACTAAAGGAATGCAATGTTCGCTTTTTAATATACGAAAGCGGATTTGGAACATTTTTACTACCTGTTACACAGCTGCGTAGTATAATATATTATAATATCGCCAATTGTATAAAATGTGTGAATATTATGTCAAACATAATTTCTTTTTAGCGCGTTTTTCACGTAGTGTAAAAAAAGCGCTATTAGGACGCAAATTTCGTCCTAGTCTTCGTCCTCGTCTTTGTCTTCATCTTCGTTCCATATTTTGTCGTACCTTTTTCTCAGCCAATAAGCAACCGATTGACCTCGGGTTTCCGGCATTTGGTCGCATTTATGCCCTTGATGAGCCGAATCATATTTAAATTTAATAATTTTTAAATTAAAATTTTTTTTTAAGTATAGCATTACTTTTTCTTAGTAAAAAGTTCATTAGTTGCATTATTGTAAAATACAACATGTGAAAAACGCGCTAAAATTATTTGACCATGCCAATGATTGATATCTTGTTTTAAAATAAATATGCTTTTCAATATCTGGCTTGCAACAGTAATCAACTTTAGATAAAATGTACTTAAACAAGAAAAAAAGTGTTTGGTATGAAAAGAACAAAAACAATAGGGAACAAACGTAAGGAAAAAAACATTTATTGCACGGCTAATGTTCTCGCTTTAAATTCATCATGTTGTATAATGAATATATTCATAAATTTATATTATTTTAAATTAAGTGATTGACCGAACTAAATATTCAGAATCAACGCATTCATCTCCCTATTAAACATTTGTTGCTAAATATTCTTTGAATTCTAAGTTATATTCTGTATCTAAGGAATAAACTAAAATACAATATATATATCACTACAATCTGTTAACTAATATACACGCACTAGGATGCTGCAGCAATAATTGTAGCCCTCGGGAAAGTTACGTAGGACAGATAAAGAATTACATAGAGCTCTCAAATCATACATTTCAGCCCTACGTTCGTTTAATTACTATTTTAAACGTGTGTGTAGGAGTGTGTTTAGTATAAAAGAAATGTCTACAGACGTTTAATTGACGGAGATGTTCCCTAAAAATAAATGAATAAAGCAATAACACACTCACACAAGAACACGCAACTCGCGAGCTGCGGTTTGCCTACCCCTGGCTTATACCAACTTCCCCTCACGAGAAGAAGCTACACCATTTTCGATGAGAAATTTCAAAAAAACTAAGGCAAAGCTATCTGCAAACTCGAGTTTCGAAGTTCTTCTTTAGTATAGACGGCATTGGGAATTTGAAAAAAAAATCTATCAGAGATAAATAAACACAAACAAAAGCGTGCAAAGATTAAATTACTCGTATGAACGACTTGTCTAAATGATCATTGAGTTTTAGTCACGGCATTTTCCCGCTAAAATAAATAGCAACGTCTGATAAGAATGTATACGCATCCATAAAACACATCTGTGTAATTTTTTCTCTCCTTTTTTAACACCTGGAAATGAATGTGCGCATATATATATATATATATATATATATATATACCAGAAGATCCGGTGTATTTTTATATGCCAATGCACGAATAGTATTGGAAAAGAATTTTTTTTTATAATGCACCATTTATTTCTGACATGCATATACTTTAGATGTGTAGTGATGTTTATACATCTACATAAGATTTCTATAAAATATCTATATCCACACACACACGAACAACGAAAATTTTGGTTAGCTCAAAGTCATCCAGGTCATTGGTCTCAAAATTGTTATTTTAAAAAAGACTGAACACACAACAAGTGAGACGAGTATGTAAAATACACAAATGTTTTGATCAAATGTTAATCTACTATTTAAAAGATGCGTTTTTAAGTTTTATTTTGTTTTGATGTGAATATGACGCATGATGATTTAAAAGTATGCATTTTTATTACTCATTTCTGGATTTTGCTTACACGTATTTGTTCGATTAATTTTTCGATCGATTTTCCTGGACGTAAATTAAGGTGAAGATATTTTAGAAAAGCAAAACTATAATAATTGGTTTACAGTTGTTTAAATTTTTTTCTGGTGTTAACTGTGTTTCTCTTATATTAAATTGGAAATTTCTGAAACTTTAAAAAAATAACAACATGAAGCAATTTTAAAAGAATAAATACTGAATGATTGATAGGAGAAAAAAGACAATGAAATTGGAAAAAATATTTTCTGGTTATGAAGAAGTTTTTGAAGCATACATTAACTGTCTTTGAAAGGCAAAAGTGTCACAACTGCTGAGAAGTGAAATTAAATTCTTTGTTTTCAAAACATACATTCTTGAGAAAGTTTTTATAAGTTAAAGCCTTCAATTTTTGCTTACAGTGTTTTTGTTTGTCTGAATAATATGTAAATTTTAAATTTTGTTTTAAATTCCATTTAAAGTTATAACTAATATATTGAATTAAGTTGTAAAAATTTAAATAATTTTAACAAAATAGTATTTTTTGTTTTATTTGTCTTTAGATACTTAGAGGAGAGTCGGGTATTATGGAATAACATTAACATTTCTACAAATAACTTAAATAAAATAACTTTCGATAAAAATCTCTAAAACCATCATGAATATATACTTTGAACGGAGGAAGGAATTACCACATTAAAAGAAATAATATTTATTTTGTTGTTATAAAAAATTTATTTTAAAGAAAATGATAAATGAAGTATGTATTATAGAATAGTCGGGTAATATATGGAATAGGCAGATTAAACCTCTGGAAAACTAACTACGACTTCATAAAACATAGTTATTTTTAGCTATAAAAGCCCTATCTTTAAAATACTTGGAAGTCATTTATGTTTTGAGTCTATTTGCAAAGGTCACAAATATAATATTTTCTCTGCTCCAGAACAATCAAGGAGAGCTCACAGTACACAGTTGAAACATTGAATCTAAATTTTAACGCTTTGGTCTTCTGATAATTTTCTGTTACAGAAGATACACCCAGCGTCTTTATTTTCTGGTTCTTTAGTTGATGGCGTGAATTCTGTTACAAATGATAAATCAAAAACCAACAATTCGTTTCTGCGTGTCGAGTATTATGAAATACATATAATTCCACAATACCTGACACGTCATCTTGAAAAATAAACATTTAAACTTAAGGATAAACCATTTTTCCAGGTAAAATATGATCACAATTCTTTTTTTTATCTTACGCCAGGCCTAGGCATGACCACCATCAGTCTATGTAGGGCAGCCCAATACTGTTCGAAAACACACATGCAAAAAGAGAATTTGTTAGC
>BMAO01020382.1:28336-112084 GCA_019973975.1 Trichonephila clavata
GAACCTTAAAGGACATTTAATAATTATTTACTATACATATAAAATTATTCTAACAACAATAGAGCTATAATGGGTTATTCGATAATTTTTATCATGATAATTTTACTTTGTGATTAGAGTAACTAACGAATACTATAATTGTTAAATTTTTAAAATATTTTACTTCAAACTTTTCCTTAAAGGACATTTAATAATTATTTACTATACATATAAAATTATTCTAACAACAATAGAGCTATAATGGGTTATTCGATAATTTTTATCATGATAATTTTACTTTGTGACTAGAGCAACTAACGAATACTATAATTGTTAAATTTTTAAAATATTTTACTTCAAACTTTTCAAAGAAGATGTGTTGATTTGTATGTTTATTTGTGAATGATTTACCATATGTGAAATTAGCATTAATGATGCTATGTGCTACAGATTTTCGAATACCCTGTTTTTGGAGATGATTCTTAATATTTATAATATAATATATTTTTTTCAACGTAACAAATAAAGGTACTTACTTTTAATATTTTTATTCCCAGTAAAACTAGTTTTTAAATATTTCTAGAAAGTAAGAATAAAGCTGGATTTTTTTAGTTATCATATCTAGTCCTTTTTGGATCCCGGTATCTAAATGTTCTTATTAACGAACTCTAACCAGCGTTGAATCACGGGTTAAAGTCCTGATGACACTGAAGACTCACCATCTAGAAAGGTGGACTCCCTTTAAATGTATCGGGGCTTTAGGTCCTCGTGTTGGCGTGTTGTGGAAGCTTGGGGAGTGGAATGACAGCAATGTGTCATCCTCATCCCTTGACTGCTGTTCAAAAATCCCTATTGTCCTTCAAAGTGTGAAGTTAATAATAGTTCATTTCCAAACAACTTTCATACACTCTGTGCCATTCTTGGACAGAATTTTTAGATAATTATTTTAAATTTAACTGAAAGAATTTTTAGAAAGGTAGAGTGCTTAAGAACCAGTGAATTGGAAAGAAATCAATAGGAATCAACGTCAACGATGGTAAGTTATATGGTTGTCACTGAACATAAATTGCTGTTTGTAAAAAATGCAACACCATGAAGGAATCATCAGAATTAAATGAAATATAATGCACAAATGACGTATTAGAACAAATAAATGACGAAAGTTTCAAAGCAAAAACAATATTAAGTGTTCGAAATCAGTATCTGGTGTAGCCACTACACGCTGCAATAAGTTCTGCTATACGACATGGCATGGAGTCGAACAGATTTTGAATGTCTTCTTGTGGAAGAGAATTTCATATTGCTTTTATGCGCAGCAAAAGTTCATCTTTTTAAACTGCAGGACGCAGATCACGAGCGAGACGCCGATTAACCAAATCCCATACGTGCTCAATAGGCGACATATCCGGCGAATAAGCGGGCCAAGGAAGAAGTTGCATCTATTGGGCTGAACAGAAGCCTCGAACAGTCTTTGCAACATGTGGGCAGGCATTATCCTGCTGAAAGATAGCTCCAGGGATGCCTTGAAGGAAGGGAATGACGTACCTGTTACGATTGAGATTACCCTCAATTCGTAACAAATTGGATCGTCCATGATACGAAATCTCACCCCAAACCATAACTCCGGGTGTTAGGCCACTATGTCGTTCGATAACGCACTCTGAAAGGCAGCGTTCAACAGCATAGCTTCTAACATGAATGAGGCCATCATGGTCCCACAAATTGAAGCGTGATTCATCTGAAAAGACTACTTGGTGCCAATGAGCTTGCTAGGCTCTGTGCTGATGAGCTCACTGCAGACGCAGCCATGGAGGGTTTGCCGTGAGGGGATCCTGTATAAAGGCACCCTTGCACGCACTCCACGGTGCAGCAGACGTCGACGAATTGACGAAGCTGACATTAGTACACCTGTAGCAGTAGACCAACGTGCTGCCAACTTCCTGGAGGAAGCTGTACGGTCATTCCCCGCCATGCGGAGCAGATGTCGATCGTCGCGTGCTGACGTCACCTTCCTTCGTCCACTGCCAGTTTTTTGAGTTTTTCGGTGCTCGTCGGTCCACTACTTCCAAACTCGCATCACTAGAGAGCTGTTCCGCGGCACACGAGCTCCTTTTGCGCGATAGGAAAATCCTCCTCAAAGGCAGATAATCCTCCCCCGGTCAAATTCCGTAGGTTGTTGGAATTTCTCCTTATTTCGTTTTGGAAGCATACTTAGGTTTCACTAAATGTTCGCCCTTAACAAGTAACCATGAACTATTTTCAACGTCCCGCAATATTTCAACGTCCCCGTTATACGCTTTCAGCATCAGTTCAAGGGGCGTTGCTCACGCCACTTGTGCGTGGTGGCTCTGAAACTTTACTATTTTACGTAACATCCTGTAATTGATATTTGCTGCAAAGTTCATTCAACTGATGATTCTTTCATGGTGTTGCATTTTTTACAAACAGCAGTATACACACGCATCCTCAATATAATAAACAATCTACTATTATTTCCGTCCAAACCACATCAGAATTTTTTAAAAAAAATAAAAAAGGTGAAAATATAGCAATAATTATTTAGTATTTAGTTTATTTTGGACGGAGAATGAAGATAAACACAGTATGGTAAAAAAAAAAAGCATATGTGTATGTGGAATATCACATCATCCATATCTTCCTTCCTTGTTTTTTCTTCTCCAAACTATTATACGATTGCCGGAATAAAAAATGTTGAATTTGCTGTCATCCCAACCAATTTGCTGTCAATGTTGAATTTTCTGAAACTTAATCTCAAGAATTTAGTTGTAACTGTGAAGCATGGAAGTGTTGGCGCTCTTGTGAGCGGGTGTAAATCGGCTTCAGGATTAGGTAATTTGATATTTTTAATGGGGGTATCGTGAACCATGAGCTTTATTTAAATATTTTAAAGAACAATTTGAAATTATTCTCCCAAAATTTGGGTATTGGAACCGATTTAAATTTTTAATATGATAATGACCCCAAGCATGCCCAGACTTACGCACGCTGGTGTTTCTATAACTGTGTTCTGACAAAATCTAAATAAATAACATAACATATAGAAACAAAATATGAAGTAAAAACAATAATCACAGAAGAGAGAGAGAGAGAGAATATAGAAACACCGATGCAGAGAAATTACAAAGAAACTGATGATATCTATACCAAAATGTTTAAAAGTTATTACGGATGGTAAAAGGTATCCTCTACTTACAAAATTAAGAAAGAAATACAATATTTAAAGCTATGTTGGATTTTTTTAAGTGTGCAAAAACTTTTGTGACGTAATTTTTTAGTATTTTTATAATTATTAATTTTTTAAATATAGTTATATTGTGTTTTAAAAAATTGATTATGTTATTTCAATTCGAACAAGTTACAGATATTTTTTAAAAAATTACAGTTTCGATACATTAATTTTTATCAGTCGAAAACATTAAATTTTATTAAAAATTATAAATGTACGAACATTTTTTTTTTTTTTGAGGGACACTGTAGATAATATTTCTGAAAAGAAGTATTTCGAGTTCATACTTGTTGTATCTATTATTAGCTACATAAAGCATCTGATTATATAAAATGACCGTAGATAAATTTTCCTTAATTGCAGGGAAAATGAAATTTTCCCTAATTTTTGAGAAAATGAAATTTTCTGTATTAAGGATGGGTTGCTTCCAAAAGCTGAAATTTCGAGCTCCAAATAAAAATTTTTAAAAATTATCGGAATTTAGGATTATAACTTAATGGAATAATTTTGCTCTGTATGTTTACATACAGCCTAAAGATCACAATCAAACAAACATGTGGAATTTATTTCGCTACACATTTTAGTTTTATCATTTTATTGATTAGTTTTTATATTTTCATTGTTTTACGCGTAGTTGATTATTGTAAAGTTTGTTTTTATTTTATTAAATTCTCACAAAACAGTATAATTTTTTAGGAATGATATTCTTAATTCTTAAAAAATTAAGTGCTTTATTTAATATTCTCGGAACTTTCAGAATACTAAAGAACAGATTAGACCAGGAAATAAAAATTATTTAGAATAAAAAAATCAAATAAGAATTCGTGCGATTTTTTTTTTCCCTTCTCTTTTTTTTAGTCGTTTTTTACACTTTCTAAGCAATTGCTCGAATTCGTTTTTCCAGTGCAATAGATTTAACGACCCTGTTTGAGCATTATTTGAATATTTTAAGTTCTTCCATTGCTTGATGATCGCTGAGCAATCCGAAATCGAAGAACGGCATTTTTCTCCTTAACTGATTCTCACTTTAGCGCCATTTCGTTTCATCGTTTGGAAAACTGTATAACAACTGTTACTGATTTTTCGTTTTGTTTGTTCTGTTGCATTCCGGATCTTATTTTATTTCCTGTGTAAAAAGAAAAAGTTTGCCATGCTCATTCTATTTCGTTTTTCGTTAAACAGTTACATAAGCGCGAAATATTTAATATTCTCAATGGAATTTTTACTACTATTTTATTCTTAATTAGAATTTTAAATAATTCCTGTAGCTTTTTCTTTTTTAATCAGGAAGTTCAATAGAATTTTTCCCTCCAATTTTTTTTGGTAATTTGAATATATTTCATGGGGTCACTAAATTTTGCTATTATTTATATTAACTTCTTATTATTCGGTCATAATGTGGTACACTATTACTGGTCACTTCTGTAAGTTGTAGAATTATCACACGTGTGAATTGTTATTTATTAAACAGTAATTTGGTATAATTTTAACTTTATTAGTTGGACTCGTAGATATTTTCATTTTATATACATAATGAATAATATAAATGTTAAATCTACAGAAAAAATTTATATTCATCTGTAAATTTTTATGTTTTTACAGTTGTAATTTATTTTTTTAATAGTTTCAGTATTGTTACTTGCATGTAAGTGGCAACGATTATAAAAGCTGACGATTGTGTCTGCTTTATCGAGTATTTTGTTGTTGTTTTGGCTTGAAAATGTGGAAACAGTAGGATCACAAACTAAGTCAAAAAATAAAATGGAACTTCGTCAATATTGATTTCAATTTAATATTTCATCTCTCTTGATATTCTACATTGCAAATTACATTTTCCGATCGTATTCCCAGATGCTGATGTGCATATATTAATAAAGGAGTTTTGCATTTAATTTGACTGGACATGTTAAAAAGATATAGCCTTAATGGACTAAATTCATGACGGTCACATGATAATATAAACACGTGTTCTACATTGAATTCAAAACGGACAATAAACTATATAGCTCGTACTTTTTATTCTATTTGTAAAACTTAGGTAAAATTTCAAATTGCATAGTTGTGTAAAGATGCTCAAGAGTTATAAAAAGAAATTTCTGCAAAAAGATTTTAAAATTAAAGAAAAAAAAGTCTTGTTTTATACATGTACTTTTAAATAAAGTGACAAATATTAATTTTTTTAAAAAAAAGTTTCTGTAAAAAGCGTAATTTGGCAACAACGAAGTGCATGAACTGATTTGCTGAAAATAGATAATTGGATTTATCGTGACTATGACGTCACATGTGTTTTTGAACTTGATTGGTTTAAAACACGTGGTTTGAAATTATCATGTGATTATGACGTCACATGAATTTAGTCCATTTAGCATTTTAACTAATTCCACATTTCATATTAACTCCCACGCTCGCTCTAGGTGAACTAAGAGAAGTAGATAGTTGTTTTACTTAACTAAATAATTTGCAAACACTCGTCTTTGTTCTTATAACTTTCCTCTTGAGTTGAATATTCTTGAACCAAAAACCATGCCGGATTTGGGGGGGGGGGAATGATTTTCCCTAGAGAAGTTTTGCATGATACAGTGTACTAATTGAACATTATTTGCTGGTGTCGCTAATATAGTAACCTGACATGTTTATAAAAATCTGTAGAACCGACTTTAATATCCACACAAATTTGTAATCTTAATTATCAATTTCTTCATTATCGCTCTCCACTGGATTATTTTTAAAATAAATATTTGGTAGGTCGTTGGCTCTTCTAAAGTCATTTTTGTTGCGCTCGTGTCCAAAAAGATCCAGAAATGCAAGCTTGTCACAGGTTTTTTCGGGTTCTTCATACTAACAGTCCTCTTGTTGAAAAATGGGTCTTTAAAATTTATTCTATTGAATGCCTTCCTTCGAAGAAGAAAGTGTGAGTATGTAAATTAAGACGAAAAAGATTAAAATTTTGAGTTAAGAAAGAGAGAGGGATTAGACTGCAGCGGATAGCAGTGATTGATTAGCGTTAAGCTAGGCAAGTGAACTTCGTTACTTAATTGAAAAATATTACAATTGACGATTTGGTCAAAAAATTAAGCGTTAAATTTAGATTTGAACGAATTGAATTAGAAGTTGTATTGCTTCGACGTAAAGGATCCAATTTACTATTAATTCTCCTAGTATGTCGTCTACCCCGAGATTGCTTCAAATATTTAGTAATCTGCGCATTCCTTAGTTGAATTTTTGAATCTGTGTTCTCACGTTGAGAATTGTTAATAAATAGAATTTGTATTGGCAATGGCTAATATTCCTTCCGTCCCTCTCACACTAAGGGATGACTCAGCACTTCCCTTGCAAGCTGATCACATTTATTTGCTGAGTAGATATTAAGAAGACGACGATTACACAGAAAGAAGACATTCCCAAAACATAATGGCATCAGCGAGAACCTCCAAGGACATTTTCCTCCTCAATCCAAAAACCCTCAATTTATTTAAGCGAAAAAAACTTCTAGAGATTTCTAGAATCACGTGATTTTAATCTTTATAAGCTCCAACTGGTCAGGTCCGGTGGATGATGAAATATTGTGTCAGCTCACTAGAAAATTTGACACGTGGCACTTTTTCGAGAACTAAGGTTACAGTTTTTACTTTTCCCGTAAAGAGAATAATTAAAAACAATTAAGAATACCGTGATATCTTAGAGGGCTCAAGACCAAAACATTGAAAAAAGAAAAAAAAAAAGTCTTCTCAAAAGAATTGAAATAGAGAATCCTTTTAGGTATATATAGCCTCTAGGTCACTAACTTTCCCTCTTCCTTTTGGCCTGAAGTTTTTTTTTAAAATTAGTTTTTATTGTTTTTGAATTTGTACAGTAATGTTCGCATGTTATGTTGAAATATAGAAAGCATTTTTTTAACTCTTTCAATGCCATTTTGAAAGGTAGGAGGAAAACAATGAATTCTGTATTTCTTACTTGTACTGATTACGATTACAAAGGCAAAAAAAAAAAACTTTTATGCATTAATTTACAGGTAAAATATAATTTATACAGTCTTTATTTAAAAAATTGAACATTAACTTAAAAAAAAAGCTTTGTATATAAATAAATTATAGAGATTTAAAATCGTAGTAATTTAAATAGTTAGATTTTTTAATTATATCAGATGTCCGAAAAGTATGATTACATTTTGAAATATTAATCACAAATAAACAAACAAAGATATTCATTTACAAATTTTTATGTTCCATAAAGAGAATGCTAAAGTTCTTTTTTACAATGTTTTGTTGCACAGTTTCAATTTGCGCACTAGGGTGGCTCTAGGGATGGACAAACTGGACCTCTGCCCGGGGCGGCAAATTTTAAGGTCGGCATTTAGATCGAATTTTATATATTTTCTGCAATATTATTGGGTACGAATTTGGTACTTTATTCAACGTATCTTATTTTCTTATTTTGTACTCTATATGTATAATTTCAGTTTTCTTTTATATTGAAACTTGAAGGGTTCAAGACGAGAGTATATGTTAAATCATGGAATTTCATATATTTACACATCTTTCACTAGTAACTTTCTTCCCATCCAGGAGTGGGGTCACAACGGACATTTCTTTCACCCATACGACGTTCGGTTTCAGCTATCCAAGAGGGGATAGAGTTTAGGTTCTCAAGGTGGGCGATAACGCTCCCTTGGGGGCGTTTGAGGCTTTCAGGGGGCAGTAAAGGACACAGAGAAAATTAGGGGGTGTTGTGATGGCACGGAGAGGCTTGGACAGATTAACCAAATATAGTCTAAAAAAGACTACAAAAAACAACAACACTGATTATGTACTAACAGAAGTAAACTTCAATACAGTTCACCTTATGTCGATTGTATGTATTTAAATCATTTCTATACCACATGTACGAAAATTCACATATTTCGGTAGTTCGGGAAGTGGATAAAAAGCTTAAAGCTTACATTAAATTGAATGACATAGTGCATTTTAATTTCTGTAGTGCACGTGTTGTCTTTGTCTGTGAGCAGCAGGAAAAATGTTTCGTCCACTGCATTTCATTACGTATATTATCCAAGAAACATAATTAAATATGTTAACCAGGAGTTAACGTGTGATTCTTTAAAGGCTGAAACTGTCCATTTATATTTATTATGAATTACTATGTATCATCAAAACCCCAGTCTGTCTTTATAACAGGTAAGCTAAAACATTTATTCCATTCTTTTAAGTGAAGAAGAAATTCACACAGTAGCGTTTCAATTACTGTAATATCCTATCTATGACTAAAATATATATCATTACACATTTAAATATATTTGTGGCAATAACTATTTCAGATTCGCATATAAAAAAATTGGGGCTTTAGAAAAAACCTAAATTAAAAAATATATTCTATTAGAAATAGAATATTTTTTTAAATGTAACTCTTGCTTTCACTATGTATTATGTACACTCTTATTTCTGTAGAGTGGGAGGGGGCGGCATCAAAATATTCACAAGAAAAGGGGTCTCCAGTTCAAAAAAGGTTGGGAACCTATGGGATAGGTAATAAGAGTCTTTGGTAGAAAGGGAGCATCAGGAGATGTTTTATTTTAGATTCAAAAACGTGTGTGAGTGCAGTTACAAAAAATTAAAATTGAAATATTTTACAAAATTAAATAACTATAAAACCATCTTCTTTTGTCGGTATGTTTTTTCTATTGTCACCCTATCAACGGTGTTAGATCGATGCCCACGAAATTCGCCATGCTAAGGTATTAGTTTTACGTCTGTCGTTTGCCACAGCTTTGAGCACCATGCAGATCTCCTTACGTTTTGGTTTGGTGCTCCGTTCCAATTTTGAGGGAGGGTGGTTAGGAAGCCTTCTAACTTCTCTTCCCCTTCCACCTACTACTCGAGAAGACTTGTGACTCAACGAATATTTAGATTGCCCCCCCCCTTTCGCACAGGCACTTTACCTTTATAAACACCCATGACTCCTCTGGGATTCGAACCCAAGTCCTTCGACACAGAAGTTAGCGTTTCTAATCTCCATACCGTCTGGACTTCTTTCCAATATATCTTTCAATGTGAATTTTTGTTATCTTAAAATAATACCATACGAAACAGCGAAAAATCACGACTGTGACGCAATGCAGTGACTATATCAGAGGTTCCCAAATTTTTTTGTCTCGTAGACCCCTTGCCATGTTTTTCGGTTTGGGGTAGACCCCTGCTTAATTAATATTGAATTTTTGCAAATTTATCAACTTAAATTCTTTTTAATAGCTGGTACTGCTACTCCTACTTTAAAAGATTAAAATTTTTAACTATAATGAAATATAGTGTTTAAAATTTAAAAAACATATGTTAACTAATTAAATTAAAATTAATTAATTAATTAATTAAGCTGCTAAATACACTAACTATACAACTAACAATTTATTTTAATGGGAGGG
This sequence comes from Trichonephila clavata, assembly GCA_019973975.1. NCBI lineage: Eukaryota > Metazoa > Arthropoda > Arachnida > Araneae > Nephilidae > Trichonephila > Trichonephila clavata. The sequence goes on from BMAO01020382.1 coordinate 37,978, forward strand.
ATGAATCTATAGCACTACAATATCAAATTTTCAACATTTGGTATCAATCTTAATTTTAAATCTCCTCTGTTAGTAGTGTCCAGTTTTTTTTCCTTTCCGAGACTGGCAACCGCGCTGAAACTCCTTCACTCAAGGAAAAGCAATGAAAAACCCCCTTACAATATTCCATAATTCGGGAGAAATAACAGGTTTGACTTTTTAAAGCCAAATTTGCTGGCATTAGTATCTAAACACTAACGAAGATCTTATAGTGCTTATTGGTTCATATTGTAATGTGACATTTTTTTTCAATATGACCATATGAATTCATTGCCTACTTTGATATTGTCATAATCAAAGCATTCTGAAATCTGGTTTCCAAATCTGAATAAAAGGCATTTAAATGTTGCACGTAAGTTAAAACGTTTTGATAGATTGTCTGTGAAAAATTTAGAAAATTCGGAACCTCCAGTATTATAATACTTTTTTAGCTTAAATCAGGAAAGAAAAGCTGAAATGGTTCATGATGAACGCATGAAATGGTGAAAATTAACCTCATTAAATTTAGTAAATAAATCTGTTAAATATATATATAGATAAAATTTGGCTTACACTTAATTATAAATTAAAATCACGATCTAGTTTAATGAGAGCCGATATCCATGGAAACCCAAATTAATTTTCGGCTGTCGTAGACCCCTTGGAGGTCGTCATAGACCCCTGGGGGTCTATATAGACTCCTTTGGGAATCACTGGACTATATCATGAAACAGAGGCTACGTCACGAAGCAGCAACTGTGACATGAAGCAGTGACGTCATAATGCATAACGGTGAATGTGACACGAAGTGATTATGAACTAATGGGAAACGTTGACTGCATTGAAGCTGTGACTGTGACGGGAAACAGTGATTGCAGCACTATTTCCCGTTGCATAAGCGAAACAATGATTATAACGAGAGTTTATAAAAACGTGAGAAAGTTTTATCACTTTTAAAAAGAAGTTTCAAATTCAAATTACACAATTTGCGTATAGAAGAGTAATAAGAGGACTCATAAGATAAGATAAAATTAGTCGAAGGATTTTTTTATGGTACAGCCGACTGTCAATAATTCAACGTTGGAGGGACCTATGAAAAACTTCGAATTATCAAGAGTTCGAATTATCAAAAGGGTAGAAAAAAACCTTCCAAAATACTCGAAGAGAATTTTTTTCTAACACATTTAAATTTGAAACTATATAATAAAACAACAATTGTGTACATATGTACAAAATTATTTTAAAGTATTTTAAAAAACATATATTATACATTATAAATATTATACAGAAGTTAAAAGTCCTGTATTAAAAGAATACATTCAATACATTCATTCACAATCCTACGCATTTCTTCTTGACAATAGTGGACCATCCTTTCTGAACACATGTGTAGCCAGGCCACGGGTTAAACGAAAGAAATGGACGGTTGACCACAGGTGCGGTTGGTCTATTGTCAACTTAAGGGAACGAAAACATTAAAAGTATCTTTTCGCCTGAGGAATCGGAAAACACTAAGAAGAGGTAGCAGACAGATGGTCATCAAAGGGCTACATTAAAGAGGAGACACTTAGAGACAACACAACGTAAAACTTGTAAGTTCCAACCTGTTTATTACAGGACTGCAGATGACAGTGAGTGTTCGAATTGTCGAGAGTTTTATAACTTCAAATTATAGCGTGTTGTAGTCTGGTCAGCTACAGATTTCACTTCGAAATATCAAGTGTACCAAAACGTATGGTTTTAGTTCGAAGTATCAAAAGTTTTTCAAGGGACTGAGCATATACTTCGAATTATCGAGAGGTTTTTATAATCGAAGGTTTGAATTACCGAGAATCGACTGTACTTAATTATAGATGGAATAAATTATAAACATTACTAATCATATAACTATTACGTGAAGCAGCTTTTTTGTTCTTACTATATATCTTCTTTCTTTTTAATTCCTATGTATATGGGTGTATATATATATAATTCCTATTATTGTTATTTTTTTATTACTATTTATTCTAAGGGACGCTTGTAAAACCTTATTGATATTCAAATGAACTGAACTGAACTCAGTGGCGTAATAGCCCATAAGGGTCAAAGCCTACTGTGCCTATCTCAGCTTTCGTGACCTTAGGCACTGGGTGCATGTGCTGATGTTTCGGTCAAGTGGTTGTCTTTTGAAAAGCGATCGAAAAATATTTCATTAAAAAACGAATTTCTTAATTATTTAATTTCTGCTTTTAAAGCTTTTTTTTTTTTTTGCATTTAGAATAACTTTTTTTCAGTGAAATAAGTGGGAAAAAAAGAAAGAAAGAACCACATATTCATTGGAAAAAAGTAATCCTTACAAATTTTAAGCATTTTTCCCGAGCATCTATTTTTAATAATTTGCACCTATTTAAGTATCAGTTAAAGGCTAAAATATTTCCCTCAAAATTTTATGGTCCTTAAGTAAAATTTTGCTCAAAATTGCAATTTGGTTTCCGAAAAGGTTGTTCTTTCTCAACCAATAATAGCTACATTGATTAGTGTTTGGTTTCGTCACCAGATGGAAGCACTCATGCATTTTCTGGAAAGCTCTTACCTGTCTCGGAAACTGAAGTACGGAAAATATAGTTAGATGCATATTTATCAAAAACTATATTTTTTATCATTCACATGATTATATTTTGATTAAGGTCGTCATTAAAAAACAGTGCATGAAAAGAATTTTTAAAAAGTAAAACAATTAAGTCAACAATGGACACTGTAGATAAAATTAAATAACAGAGAAGGATAAAATAAAAAAGAAGAATACACTCAAAAATTAATGCAGGGTTATTTTATTTTAAATGATTATTAATCACAAATATAACATTGATAAAATTTAAAAACATATTTTGGATGTAAAAACCTCAAAAGTTAACAAATTTTTTTTTAAAAAAATGGTTTGAAAATTTTTTTTGCCTTTGAGGCCGAAAATTTATCAATTACTTCCTTAAAACCTATGCTGTCATAACCTTCCACTCCATAACTCAGTGAAGCCAAGGTTGATAATCTTCTTATCCCGCTTAGGAATATCCTCTATTAGGACAGTATACTCTTTAATTTACCAAAATACCTTTCGCAACTGGCAACGGATGCTACAACAGTCAGTAAAATCTGAAAGTCAATTCTGTAATCTGGAAATGAATCACCCTCATATTACATGAGGGAATGAAGTAGGTATTCTGAAGTCGAAAGTTGAACATCAACTCTTTTCATAAGTCCATTACTTCAGAGAACACTTCTGACACACACAAACATGTATACCATTTGCTTCCCACAACAGTACAACTCTATACTTGGAGCTATTTTCATTAGTTTGTAAGGATCTCACCGACACGTCTAAAGGTGTGGGAGGATTTGAAGGAAGACTAGCCATGTCTCAAGAACAATCTAATTTATTAAAAATATTAACCACAACTCAAATTCAATCGATCAAGACTAAAGGGATGCACCCAATTAATCAATATGAAGGGGTACACGAGATATGATGAGAATTTAATGTGTAATTCACTTACTCAATTCAATAGCTCTGACTCCTTCGGTATTAATCTCAATTCAATCTCCAGTGACAGTTCATCACCTTAAGTAATTCAATTATCAAATATTAAGTATCCGCGATTCACATTCAATTTGATTAATCACTGCTCCGCTAGCAATTTATCCTATATTTCTTCCTAACTTGAAAGCCTAGACTATATATAGTAGTCCTAATTTACATATTCACGTTTTCTTCTTCGTAGAGGAGTATTATAGTAAAATGTGAAGTCGTTCATTTGCTTATTGTACCTCGGCAATCAGTATTTGATGCAATTTGCCGTTTCAAAGAGCTTGGCAATAATGGTCGACGTCCAGGAAGTGGACGAAAACGCACTATAAAGTAATCGTAAGGCCATCGAAAAGCGAGTCCAGAGGAATCCGATGGTTTCCATGAGAAAATCTCTCGTGACATAAGAATATGTGTCAGATTGGTGAGACGAATTGCAAAAATTGAGCTTGGAATGAAGCCTTACAAGTTGCAAAAATTTCAGCTCCTCAATGAAAGAAACAAACTCGTATGGATCCAAAGATGCCGAAAACTATTGAGATGGGGCGCAAGTCAGCGATGGGAGAGATTCCTTTTCACTGATGAGAAACTCTTTGCGGTTCAACAAGTTCATAACTCCCAAAACGATTGAATCTGCTCTGTGGACGTTCCAAGCATTCGGCAATTGTTGAATCTCACCAATATCCAAAATCGGTCATGGTCTGGGGTGGAATTTGCGCAAGTGGTAAAACTCCTTTGATTTTTGTGGAAGAGGACTTTAAAATCAATCAATAAGTGTACCAGAGGGACATTCTTGAAGCTGTTGTACTTACGTGGGCCCAAAAGCATTTCGTAAATGCAAAGTGGACGTTTCAACAAGACTCTGCACCAGCTCACAAGGTCAAAAAGACACAAGAGTGGTTCAAAGCAGATTTTCCAGACATGATATCCTGTGAAGAATAGCTACCCTACTCGCCAAATCTCAATCTCATGGATTACAGTGTATGGTCCATTTTTGAGTCCAGAGACTGCACTAAACCATACAAAACTTTAGACTCTCTAAAGCAATTGTTTCTGCGGGAATGGGATAGATTAAAGGTAAAAGACTTGAGGTTCATTATTGAAAATTTGTGCAAGCGTTTGCGCCTCTGTATTGATGCAAACGGCGGTCACTTTGAAACCAATTAAATTTATTTATTAGTACGAGTGTACTCTTATTATTATCTTTTATATTTTGATAATTTCTTAATTTTTTGAAAAGTTGTTTAAAAAATTGTCTGTCTGGGTTGTTTCACCGTACCCTGTATATACATCAACAAAATAATTACTGACAGGAATTTTTTTGCAATGCTCGTTATATATTCACATGTGTTGTTGGTGTTTCTAATGCCACCTGTCTGACGTAGTCAGATAGAGGCCCACGAAATTCATCATGGCATCGGGCTATATTGTACGCCTGTCGTTAGCCATAGCTTTCAGCACCATGCAGGTGACAATACGATTTGGCTCGGTTCCTCCCCAATTTTGAGGGAGAACACCCTGGAAGTGGTCAGGAGCCTCCCATCTCTCTTCCCCTTCCACCAACCTTACGAGAGGACTTGCGCCTCGACGGCTATTTAGAGTACCCCTATGCCGCGAAGAGAGAGGCACTATACATTACAAACATCCATGCCTTCTCCGGAATTCAAACCCAGGCCCTACGGCATAGCAGTCAGCGTCGCTAACCACTATACCGGATGGGTGACCATATATTCATACACATACATAAAACATTTTTTTAAAAAGTTTATTAAGATCATTAATTAGTTTTCTTTTCACAGTTGAATGTCTAGTTTAATATTGGCTCCTAATAAATTTAATTTAATGGTCTCTATAGGGACAAAAAAAAAATTTAATTTAGTTTTTTTTTTAAAGAAACTAATTGGCGATACTGATTTTAAAAACTTCTAAAAATACTTTTTTTTACAATTGAATAAATAAATTAAACCTGTTTTTTGTACGAAATCAGAACAGTTTTGTGTTTTAGATCACATTATATTTTTAACGTATATTTTTTTCGGATTTACGGGTAATTTTATTTATTTATATTTTATTGTACTTATTCATTTCTCACTTTAAGTTTCTCGACGTTTCTCTCAAGATGTCTTAAGCAAAACAAAATTATGCTTTTCTGAGAAACAAAAAATCATACAAAAACTAAACATTGTTTCAAATTTTTTTTTTTCTGTTTTTTTTTATTTGTATACCCTTTTATTATTTCTTAAACTTGTTCATTTTTTTTACAAATTATCATTAACTAACTATGCATTTTTCTTTAGAAATTAAACGTAAAATAAAAATGTGTTTTTCTGCGCTTTGTTTTGAACTATCAATGATCTTTTAAAAAATTTTAAGTTTTTTTATTGAACCATTTTTTTAACTGTGTGGGATGAATATTTTATTAACATTTTTTTATGGAAAGGTTTCAATAATTAATTTTACACATTAAAGACATTACTTTGATATTCTTTTATAAAAAACACTGTAATTTTGTATGTGCAGAATGAATATTGAAAAATGAAAGAGAAATAAATTAAGAAAGTACGAAAAAGCTTTAGTATTTTCTTACAAAACTCGTTGTTTTTGAATTACCAGGTTTAAAAACAAAAATAGTAAGTCAGTTTTGAGAAGGAATAAAAAATAGTTTGATTATCTGCCGCATTAGGTGAATGGTCATACTTGTGTGAGCATTATGCTATAAAGCAACACATATGGTAATGGATTTCGTAATTTTAACTAAGATCAAATTATGAGGACCCGACACTTGCAGCACCTTTCTCCAAACTACCATATCACCGAGACCATAACCATAAGGCTACCGCGGCCACGCGCGCGACAGGTAAACGGAAAAGAAATATGAATTAGATATATCGTCTGCGTGGATTAAATAAAAATGGGTGAAAAAAATCGCTTGTTGCATAATTTTTTGAAAAAATCTTCGCAAACTTATTTTTATTCTTGGTTTTTCTTACTAGTTCTAATTATGATTATAATGAACGTGTAGTATATTGTTTTTAGCACGTTTTTCACGTAGTGTGAAAAAAGCGCTATTAGGACGCAAATTTTATCTTCGTCATAGTCCTTGTCTTCATTCCATATTTTGTCGTGCCTTTTTCTCAGCCAATAAGCAACCGATTGACCTCGGGTTTTCGGCATTGGGTCGCATTTGTGCCCTAGATGAGCCGAATCATATTTAAATTCAATAATTTTTAATTAAAATTTTTTTTTAAAATTTGTAATTTTTTTTAAAGTATAGTAATTACTTTCTGTTAGTAAAAAGTTCATTAGTTGCATTATTGTAAAATACAACATGTGTTAAACGTGCTAAAATTACTTGGCCATGCCAATGATTGATATCTTGTTTAGTAATAATTTCTGTTACAAATTCTTTTTAAAGATTTTCTCTTTCTTATTATTTTTCATTGTATATATATATATATATATATATATATATATATATATATATATATATATATATAATTTACTTAACTCTATCAATAAGTAACTATGATGTGCATAAGAGGGGTTGTTTTAATTTATTTTGAAACGAAGGCATTCTGAATCGCGATCTGATTTTTAATTTCAAAATTCAACTACTTCACCGATTTTTTATCCTCCGTAATTTTTCAGCTTATTATAAACTTCAAACACTGATGTATAATTTTTTTTTTGATATTTTTTTGTTTAATAAACATATATTAAAAAAATTATAAAATCGACTTTGTAGGTAAAATAGAAGAAAATAGGAACCAATAAAACTATAACAACAGAGGGAAAAAATTATTTTTTACCATTGAAGATTAAAGAAACTGTTGAAAAAAATAAATTTGATTTACTGAATATATATAAATGCAATTATTGCAGATTCTTAAAACTTCAGTTTAAAAAAAAAGTTACGAAGACCTCAATTTAACATAACTTAACTTTAACACTTGAAAAATATCTCCAAGTGTCTCTGACTTCCCCCATTTTAAAGAGTGAGGTGTTAGATGTCGGCCTCGTCGCTTGACCCAGGTTCAAAATTACAAGGTCCGTCGCCAATATCCCTAGTGTTGCTTTGCAATTCAACGTTAATAAACAATGAAATGAAATGAAATTCTCGTTTTAAGGTATCCGACTGGTTGCGACAACTTAAAAAAAAAAAAATAGAGATATGTGAATTTTTTTGTTGTTTTTAGATTTTTTTAATACATTTTAAGAAAAATTTGCTAAAATTAAGAAGAGAAAAATAATTATTATAACTAAAATGGGTAAAAAAGGCGAAAGGTTGACTATTCTCAAAACTAGTGAAGCTCCAATTTCATATAAAATTAAAAGCTCTTCTAAGTCAGTATTGTTTATAATACTGTAACAGCAGTATTTTGTTTCTAATATCTATATGATTTTTTTTATCTTAATTGTTCAAGTCGTCTTTGTCTCACTACAGAGATTATTAAATGCTGTGTATAAGTGTCATTCTCAGGACGTCTTACGACATGGGCCAACTGGGCTCGGGCCCAGAGCCTCGGTCACAATGGAGGCCTCAACTCATTCTCAACTCAGCCCTAATAAGAGCACGAAATCGAATTTTAACGGTCAAGTGTTATTTTCGGTTATATTATTCGAAAAACTAGGAATTTCGGACGATCTTTCAACTGGCTACAAGTGATGACCATCGTTCATACATAGGACTAGGCCTACCACCATACACCATCATTACTCATTCAGTCAAAAAGCGGCATTGGGTCCAACAGATTTGTACGACTGTAAGTTATGCAGATTTATTTGTTTCGGATTATTGTTTATACCAGTTTTTGACTATGTATGTTATGTACTCTCAATTTTTAAGGGTTATAGGTAGGGCCTACATTTGTGAAGGGGCCAATGGCCTACTTCTGTATAGGGCCCAGGGCCTACTTTTTTGAAGGAGCCCAGGGCTTCAAGAAGTCTAGAAGAAGTATAGATGTTCCTGGTCGTTCTATACTCCCCTTTCGTTCGTACTTTTCTGTATTTAAAGAACTTAGTTTAAGTGAGTTTCGTAGGTACACAAGTTTTCCATGCAGCTTTGTCAAATATTGTTCAAGTACCAATCAATATTTTGCCAATTGATTATTAGAGTCCCCTTTTCGAAGTTACATGAGGGTTACCGATGAGATTAGCAGTTATGAACAGTAGTCAGGTGATGAGATTGAAACCTGAGTTGGCACTCGTCGTTTTCAACTTCCACACCACGCCAAAAAGACACATTACACGACAGATGTAATGACGTGTAATGTGTGGTAGATTGGCTCCTCATTCGGCAAATCTTAAGTGGCACCATGATTGGACAGATAAAGGGGATGCCAAAATTTACGCAAGGTTTGAATTTATATATATATATATATATATTTGCATGATAAAGTATTTCCAAAGAAGAAGAAAAAGAAAAAAAAAGATGAAGAAAAAGGATAACATGGCATCTTGAAATTCAGGATTATTAAAATTGTGTACTATATGAAAGAACAATTCATTCCCATACTATTTTAAAAAGTACTGGTCATACAATTTCCAGTTTGGGTGGTCAGAATTTGTCGCCTATTGGTTATGTAATTTAGCGACGTTTGGGTTTTTATCTTGGGAATTTTTGAAGTGTAAGGCTCCTGTCAACAAGACTACGACCATTCACGTATTGAAGAAGAAAATTGAGCTCTGTATCAAAGAAATACAGCCACATTTATACAAAACGGCCATGGAAAATTTCAACTAAAGAATGGATATTGGACCAGCATAACCTTATAGCTTTACGCGATATGCTACAAAATATATATATATATTCTATAACCTTATATAGTATAAATGGTTATCAGGAATGAAAGACCGGATTACAAAATTTAATAATTTCCAGATGAATAAACAGAAAATGATAATTAACATGTCATTGTAAAGATACAATATGAAATTTTTTTCGTACGTAACGTTTCTTGACGTAAAGTATATACGAGTTGATTGAAAAAATGATCGCTTTGCATAGCTTCATCCATGTAAAAGCAGTAATTTAGACGTTGCAACTCGTCACTGTGGTTAAATGCTTGCACGGTTTTCAATTTGTATGGCTTAAAATGCATTTTTTCCCCTCAATACAGTCCATGTGACATACTGAGATAACATAAGTTCACGACTAGCACGAACCGTCGATTTCTTTGGACTGCGTGTTAAGAGTCTCTCTCTCACTCTTTCAACATTCTCTGGCAAACAACCTGGCCACCCCCAGGACTGTTACCTTAACACAGGCATCTAGTTTCCTGGAAAGGTTTAAACCATCTTCTTATACTCTTAGATGTCGGTGCATTTCTATGGTACTTTTTCCGAAATTCCCGTTGAGCCGAGATGACGGACATAATTTTTTTGCAAACGAGAGCACTCAAAGCACCTTCTTTTGCTACGACGCCATTCCACTTCTACTTACAATTTCAAAAACATCTTCATTACAACATTGTTGCCATTTATTGGACAAAAACAATGTTACAAACTCAAAATTTCATGTTTTTTCTTTACAATGACGTTTTAATTATTTTCTGTTCATTCATCTGGGAGTTATTAAATTTTGTAATCGGGTCATTCTCATTCCTGATAACCCTGTACTTAATGAATCAATAAAAAATTTACAACTCTTAACTTTTCAACTTGTAATTTTTTTGAAAATTATTTTTTGCGTGAATTTTGGGACATTCTATAGAACGCTGGCCACATGCTACCGTATTTACTCAACCTTTTGCCAAAAACTACTTGTATACTTGTGGTGCATGTTTAATTTAAATATCAAAGAGTTTAAATTTTAAAAAAAACTACACAAATATAAATAAAATTTTCACGGAAAGGTGAAGTTCTGTAATATATTATTTAACAGATTTTATATTGAAAATACACTCATGTCCATAAATTAAGGATAATTCAGAATCACACAAAAATTGAACTCTAAAATAAACATTTCACCTGTAGAATGATCACACACATCTTGAAGAAGAATATGCAAATTACAGGAAACCACCAGATGGCGCGGATAGTACGTCACAATGACGAGAGTGTAAGAGAGGGGTATATAAGGAATGGTGGCAAAGAAGTAAAATTGTTCACAAGCGCTTTAAAAGCCTTTCAGTGCAATAACCGCATAGTTATGGCACAAAGGAAGCATTTGGATGATTTTTTACGTGGTAGAATTATCGGACGACTGGAATGTGGACGTACCCAGCGGGAAGTATCCGAGGAACTTGGAATCACCCAGAGTGTCATCTCCAGGCTTTGGTAACGATTCCAAGATGATGGTAATGTGAGTAGATGTTACAGCACAGGTCGCTCCTGAGTTACATCACCGAATGAGGACCGGTATTTGGCAGTTATTGCCAAAAGAAACAGACGGAGCACAGCATCAGAGCTATCTCGTCAGCTCTCTTCAGCTACCGGTACGACAGTTTCAAGGCAGTCAGTATACAGACGCTTAAGGCACATTGGTCTATATGCTCGTAGGCCTGTCAGATGTGTTCCCCTTACCGCAACTCACTGTCACCTGTGATTAACCTGAAGTAGAGAGCATGCATTGTGGACACCGCAACAGTGGTCTTGTGTGATGTTTTCCAATGAGTCCAGGTTTAATTTGCAGTCTGATTCTCGCCGGACTTTCATATGGAGAGCGCCAGGTACCCGTTACCACCAAGAGAACACCATTAAACGACACCGTTACGGTGGTGCAGGATGGCTCCTTTGGGGAGGAATTATTCTTGGTTCCAGAACTGACCTGCATGTTCAGAGTGTAACGATGACAGGCCACATCTATCGGGATGTCATTCTGGAACAACATGTACGTTTGTTTCGGGGTGCCTTGGGTGCTGAATTTCTGTTTATGGATGACAACGCCCGTCCTCACCGTGCAAACATTGTAGACGAATGCCTTCAATCGGAAGATATCACCCGTATGGATTGGCCAGCATACTCACCGGACTTGAATCCAATAGAGCATGTGTGGGATATGCTTGGCCGACGAATTGCAGCCCGTCAACCCCCTCCCACCTGTCTACCGGAACTTCGGAGGGCATTGCTTGATGATGTTATACTGTTTTTTTGTAAATAGGTTCTTTTTTAAAATTTGCTCCAGGGAGTAAAAATCGCATTTTTTATTAATTATGTCAAACATATAGCATCTTTTTTGCTCTTTACCTTTTGTTTAATAAATAGACTTTACAAATAAGTCAAATTTGTTTTGCTTCTGTCTCTTTCTTTGCCTGAACTTCATTATCCTTAATTTATGGACATGAGTGTGCATTCAAACCCCCATATAACGAACCCCTATTTTGCGAACTTTTTCCTGGAGCCAAGAACATTTTTCGATTTTCTTTGCGAAATAACTCCCAAATAGAGCGAGGTGCAATTTCTATTCAGGGAACTCTTTCTCTTGTGATTCAATTTTTGTTCTCTCTATTTTCAAGATATTTCAGGATCTTTTTCAAAAGTATTATCTCAATAAGCCCATTTTATAGTGATCAATGACCCTGAACTGGTTTTACCAGGTGCCTAATTTACCTAGAGCAGTGGTATTCAAACTTTTTCAACTCATGGAACCCCTTGAACTTGAAGGTGCTTTTGTGGAACCCCTAGAACTAGAAAGTACTTTCATAGAACCCCATTCCACACACGTAGTTAGAAGAACATATCTCAAAATAATATTTAAAGTAGATAAACATGTTATATGTACTTAATATAAAGGCAATTATAAAAAAGTATTACATTTATTTTCAAAAAATGCTTATCAAATTTTTTAATGTATAATTCAATTAATAATATTAATTTGTGATCCAAGTGTCTCTACCCATGCTTAAGTCTCACTCTATTGAAATTATATGCAATCGCATTATGTATTCTGAGCTTAATTTGTTTTTATAACCCATTCACATTGAGAAATATATTTTCCTTTAACAAAATTTTCTGAATAGCATTAAAATGTTTATAGCTGTATGAGAAATACTGTGTATTTTGCATGAATTTGCAACATAAAATTTAGGAGTATAGATATACAAATATAAAAAAAAATATTTTAGTATTCTCTTTTATTATATTATAATAAAAGTTCAAAAAGTGTTGCAAAACAAAGTTATTTTATATGAATAAAATTTTCAGTTTTAAGGAATAGGATGAGCTTTTCGTACTTATACAAATTTCCTAGAGAATGGGAATCCACATTTTGCATACATATTTATAAGTTTCTTTTCAATTTTTGTATTGTGACTTGTGGAACCCCAGGGTTCACAGTTTGAAGGATACTGACCTAAAGCAATGGATTTGCCGTAATTTTTCAAGCAAAAAAAAAAAAAAAAAAAAAAAAAAAAAAAAAAAACTCAAATAAAATAAACAGATTTTATTAGTAATTAAATTTAAGGACGCATGTGCTTAAAATTGCTGGTTATAAAGTTATGTATAGCATACAAAATATCATTAAACAAATTCATCACTTTTATTATAAAATTATTTTTAAAAGGTGAAAATACAGTATAGTGCTGTATTTTTCCTGTATACAGGTATAATTCCTAGTAGATTTCTTTTTTACCTGTAAGATATATGTATAAAAGGAATAGATATTAAATTTCAAACAACAAGTGTGAGAATAATTCCTTTTTTAAATAATAAACAGTCGGCTCTCTATAATTCGAAGTTGGAGGGACCAATGAAAAACTTCGAATTATCAAGAGGGTAGAAAGAACCTCCCAAAATACACGAAGATAAATATTTTTCTAACCCATTTAAATTTGAAACTATGTAATAAAATAACAATTGTGTGTATAAGTATAGTATTATTCTAAAGTATTTTTTAAAAAGTACATATATTTTTAAAAGTACATGATATTATACAGAAGTTAAGTCCTGCATTAAAAGAATACATTCAATACATTCATTCACAATCCTACTCATTTCTTCTTCACAATAGTGGACCATCCTTTCTGAACACATGTGTAGCCAGGCCACGTGTTAAACGAAAGAAATGGACGATTGACAACAGGTGCGGTTAGTCTATTGTCAACTTAAGGGAACGAAAACAATAAAAGTATCTTTTCGCCTGAGGAATCGTAAAACACTAAGAAGAGGTAGCAGACAGATGGTCATCAAAGGGATAAGTTAAAGAGGAGACACGCAAAGATAACACAACGTAAAACTTGTAAGATCCAACGTGTTTGCTACAGGACTGTACATGATAGTGAGTGTTCGAAATGTCGAGAGTCTTAGAAGATAGCTTCATATTATCGCTTGTTGTAGTCTGGCCAACCACAGATTTTACTTCGAAATATTGAGTGTACCAAATAATATTACCTTAATTCGAAATATCAAGAGTTTTTCTAGGGACTGAGCTTATACTTTGAATTATCAAGAGGTTCGTATTATCGAAGGTTTGAATTAATGAGAGTCGACTGTATAGTGTTTAAGAATTTAAAATTTGTTTCATGTGGTATCTACAGTATATTAAGAGATGAATCTCTATTTATATATAACGAATTTTCCCCATAACGAACTTTTTTGGGGGATTTAGCGACTTCATTAAAAGAGGTGTGATGTATGATAAAAAACAAAAAAGGCAAGGCTTTAAGATCAGAAAAAATGTGCTTTAATAATAAACAATTTGATTAATGAGGGAAATTTAAATCGGATATTTAGAAATTTTCTCTTAATTTCTTATGTCTAAAAGAAATAACGTGATGAGGTTTTCTTTTAGAGAAAAAATATGCTTCCGTTTACCAATTCTTATGGGTATGCGAAAGTAATGTTCATTTTGCAGAATTTCTAATTGTACCTCCTAAATCTAAGCATTTTAATATTTTTAGCGAAAGAACACACAGCATTAGTATTATGCGCGTGTAATAATAACATTATGACATACACACTTCATAAAAATGTTCTTTTTGTACAAACATATAAAACACTCTCATAACGAAACGTTAAAGGTTATACTGATGGTTATACCGAGTATGGAACAAAAGAAAATTGGAGGCTTCATAAAAACGCCAGGAGACAGGTGCCACCACACAAAATTTTCGGATAGAAGAAATTTTCGATTTTCGATAGTAATTATATCCATAAAGTAACTCTACAATTGAGACTAGCTTGCCTTCCCCCCCCCCCTTTCGGTTAAGCGAGTACCATTTTTAAAGCGATTTTCGTCAGATAAAATTTTTTTCCACAGTTAATGTGTAATTTTGTGTGTGTATGCAGTTTGTGTGTAATGTTGTGCAACAGCTTATATAAACAAAACTTGTCTATGTGTGTCGAATGATACTTTTTTCATTAGAAATATGCATTTTTAAAATGCATAGAGTTTATATTATTAACTATTCATTACATTATAAACTTATTCTTATAGTGCTTATATAATTCTACACACACGTATAATATTTTTAAGGTATCCGGACACGTTCGGAGTGCTTTTTAACAAAATAGCATACTAAAACATTATAAATGCTCTTTTAGCACTCAATACCAATACATATTACTATTTAACTATCAAAATTTAAAATAAATTACCCGAATTTTACAAAAATCACATTTATAAGTGAAATTTTAGCAATATTTTTTAAAAACTTCAAAGCAGTTAGAGAAAAAAGTAATAAACATATATTAGTAAAAGTATTAATAAAACAAATTAGATGCATTTATCTAGAAAGTGTACTAAAATTTTAAATTTTATTAAAATTTGAAAATTTTTATATATAATAATTTTAATAATATATTTTTAATATTTTTAAGGTATCCGGACACGTTCGGAGTGCTTTTTAACAAAATAGCATACTAAAACATTATAAATGCTCTTTTAGGACTCAATACCAATAAATATTACTATTTAACTATCAAAATTTAAAATAAATTACCCGAATTTTACAAAAATCACAATTATAAGTGAAATTTTAGCAATATTTTTGAAAAACTTCAAAGCAGTTAGAGAAAAAAGTAATAAACATATATTAGTAAAAGTATTAATAAAACAAATTAGATGCATTTATCTAGAAAGTGTACTAAAATTTTAAATTTTATTAAAATTTGAAAATTTTTATATAATAATTTTAATAATATATTTTTAATATTTTAAGGTATCCGGACACGTTCGGAGTGCTTTTTTACAAAACATCATGCTAAAACATTATAAATGCTGTTTTAGGACTCAAGACCAATAAATATTATTATATTTAACTATCAAAATTTAAAATAAATTACCCGAATTTTACAAAAATCACAATTATAAGTGAAATTTTAGCAATATTTTTTAAAAACTTCAAAGCAGTTAGAGAAAAAAGTAATAAACATATATTAGTAAAAGTATTAATAAAACAAATTAGATGCATTTATCTAGAAAGTGTACTAAAATTTTAAATTTTATTAAAATTTGAAAATTTTAGAGCTGAATGAGTAAACATTATAAGAAATGTTACATTTTTTATGAGACCATTATTTAAATAACAAGCCATAACTCAAAAAGTATTCATACAATAAGAAATATTTTAGAACATTCTCTAGAAAATGACATAAACATCAGGTTCAAAAAGTTTTATAGAAATACATTCGTAATATTTTGAATTATCAGACTCGCCATGATAGATTTTGAGCCATTTAAATGCCCACTTCTGTAGATCAAAACCCAACTTCACGTTTTTCTAAATTTATAAAACTGATTGTAACTTGGTCTCTAGGTAACGTAGAAACAAAACAAAGTATGTTTAGTAAAGTCGAAAGGTAGCTCTATTCATTAAAATAAAAAACAAAAATATCTGTCTTGACTGAACTTGGTCATTTTCAACGTGTTCGGATACCTTAAAGAAAAAAAACTTAAAACAAAAAATGGCAATATACACTTTTTTACAAAAGAATCGAAGCACCAAGAACGAGTTTTCCGATTGTGATGAAATTTCGTAGGCAAAAACATTTTGATCGAACTTGCAGATGATCAAATTTTCAAAGCCAATGAATATGAATTGCGGTTGTAGCAGACATTTCTTCTGAGCAACTTGCAAGAGTTTAAACCTGTAATAGAGGTGAAAATGTATCTTTTTTCGATTTCGCCGTCGTGATGGCATCACGACGTTTTCTAAGACCTTATACGCAATTGAATAACTCAGAACGTGGTTACATTGTCGGAATGTGTGAAGCTGTGTGGTCATACTGAGAAAAAGGTCGTCACCTGCAACGTACAGGCACATCTGTGCAAAGCTTCTGCAGCAATGGTTGCTGGGAGGAACATATCGAAGACATGAAGGCCCTGGAAGGCCCAGATGAACATATACGAGGGAAGATCGGATGATTGTTCGACAGACCCGAACTGCTCCAACGGCATCATTGTCTATTACTCAACGTACTAAAAAACTCTTCGATACCCCTTTCCCCCTCGTGGTACCTTCCACCATTTCACAGAGCTTGGCTGAGGAGGGGTCACGCTCAGAGCGACCTTTAAAACGTCTGCCATTGACCCTACAACATCAGCAGAATCGTCTGGAGGGGTGTCTGCCGATCATCCTGATTGCCATCAGACTGGCATTGCATAGTACTTAGCAATGAATCTCGCTTTAATCTCAAAACAGATGGCCATCGTCTTTGTGTCTGGTGAGGTCGGAATCAGCGGTCTCAATCAGCCTTTCTTTTTACAAAGGAATACAGCCATGACACCTGGTGTGACAGTGTGAGGTGCTATCTCATACGATAGCAGGTCATCTCTAGGTACCCTTCATACTTCTGCAACAATTCAACGATATGTTGATACCATGGTGTGGCTGGTTTTGCTACCTTTCATGGCACGCCACGCAGTAAAGATGGTACCAAATCATATAGAACTTGTAGAAATTGTTTTGCAGCTCTGCATAGCTTGGGAGAATTTCCTTTCCAGGGAGAGCAGTGTAGTGAAAAGATTGTGGAACTGGCAAAAAAGCTATGATTTCCACGTATGGATCCATTGGACTTCTCAAAGGGCCGACACCAACTAACCAACAAGGTCTCAAATTTTAATAAGTTTTTTTTTCAACAAAAAGAGAGTGGAATAATATTACAAATTATAAAAATTAAAGATTATATTCTCAAGAAATATTGAAATAAGGAGTGCAACAAATAAGTATTATGTCTTAACAAGCACGGAAAAACAGTACAGTCTAAGAAAAATAACTACTTTCGAGCATGTGCAAGCGAGATTGTTGTGTTTGAACATGCAAGGGAACCGATTTTCACTCTTTTGGCTACATATCGTGGCATTTGGCGGCTTTTTAAAATTAGACGGTATAATGCATAAATACTTGAAATCTATCTTTAATCATGATTATCTTCATTACTGAAATATTTGTCGAGGGGTGGCATAAGGTTTTCAATGCCTTCTGACTGATCTCCCACTGTGTCTCTGACTAACTCTTCGCTAATCATTCTTGGGTTGGAGGTTTCACCTCATATTATTAATTACTTACATATTAATAATTCTTTGGTACATGGTACACATGTAAAAAACAAAATCTTTGAATTGTAAATAATTTCATGACAATACCATGTGCTGCGGCGTGTTGCGGCACTTCTGAGTGCTCGTGGGGGCCCTACACGATATTAGGCAGGTGTACCAGTTTTTTTGGCTCTTCAGTGTTTATTAATAATTCTTTTAATCACATGGTCGAAATGTAAAAGACAAAAAAAATCTTGAATTTATAAATACCTTTATGACAAAAACCATGCCTACTTTAAGAGCACACATAAACACAATTTATTAACTATATTGTATTGCCGCCGGACTGTATAAAACCTTGTTATAGATGGTTATCTATACTTTAAAACTGAAACATTGTTGCAAAATCGTATCGAAATACAGATACATTGATGTTAAAATGTTATTTTTGATGGATAAAAGATTAGAAATCCTTTTATGAGGCCAACCTCTTTTCTTAAAAATCTTATTTTCTTTCGCTTTCTGACTTTCCGGGGAAAATATTTTTCATTTCTTTCCATTAGAGTCTCATTCCAAGACTAAGCGGAAATCAATTTTCTCTGTTAAGTTTTGAACATTTGTAATAACTTTTCATTCCTTTATGTCTTTTTATTATTTTTAACGATAAAATGGCAATTTATATAGCTATATTTTTCCCCTCTGAGATTATATATAGATATATATTATATTTATTATAATCCGGTTCCGTACGTAGTCATACACACAGAGTTAGCTAAATTAATAGTTATTCTTATACTTTATTAGCTTTTAAATGCATATTACTGCCATTCCAGTTCCCCTTAATTTTATTCAAAAACCTGAGTGTGTGCTTTTTCGGAAGCATATTGATAACCAGAGACAATAAATCATATATGAAAGAAAAAGCACAATACGTTTGGCGTGTAAGTTAATTTTTTTTTTACATTTCAATGTGGTGAGGATGAGATAAAATTCAGTGTGTTAATTGGAGAGATGTTTTCTATTTTCGAGTTTCCTACAACGGAATGATTTATTTAACTGAAAAAAAATCCTTCTCATCTCCATTCTCAGATAAGCTATCAATGTCTGATGCTTCATTTAAAAATTTTATTGAATTTGTGCCGGTTTTTGAGAAATATATTGATTGTTTCCAAATGTATATATATAACTTTTTCGGAATAAGTACTTCGTTTTATTACCTGGATTTACTTATTCTTTTTACGTAATCTATGACTACATTCCTTTACAAAAACGCTTTCTTAAAACTCAAAACAAAATATCATGTATTTAAGGTTTAAATAAAACAACTAAAAACCGGTTACTTTATCACCGGTTTTTATCTTTATGAAAAACTGAAAACGGTTTTTGTAAGTTTTCCCGTTTTTTTTTTTTTTTTTTTTTTTTTTTTGTAAACCCAATTTATTATACCACCATTGATATAAAAGAATACTTCTCATGTTTTATGTATGCTACATATATTTTCGTGCTTTTCTCTGCATCAATTTGTTTCATTTAGTTTGGCAACAGTGTTTACTTTTAACATTTGCATTGCCCGTATGTTTCGAACCATTTCACAGCAGACTGCAGAGGCATGTCCAGACTATGGGAAGAGGGTGTCAGGGCGCGGATGCAGTGAATTATGGACCAGGAGAGCAGTAGAGCTCGGACCGGATCGATGCTATTGATCAAGCCATCCTTGTCAACAGTGGAGTCCGAAGGGACGAAGGCCCGAAAACACCTTCTGCGGATTAACCGAGGGAGGGTAGCCAAAGTGAGAAGCCTGTCTTGCCGGGACGCTCCGCCATCTTTCCTGGAGTAGATCTACCAGCACACTGAAAATACACGAAAGTGGAAATTCTATAACAGGAGTGGCAAACCTTTTTCGGGAAAGCACCACTATATGATTAAAAAAAATTCGGAAAGGTGGGCGGGGTGGGGTGGGCACTTCCAATATTTCAAACAAACAAACAAAAAAACGCACATGAAAGTGGGAAAAAATATTACTTGTTATATCTTGTTACTTTTACGCAAATAGCACATATTTTATGCAAGTAGTCGAAATTTAAATTAACCCCTTGACTGGTTTGCTCTTACACCTTACGGGCTACCGAAATCTAGTCACAACCCGTTTGCCCGTACGCTGATATTTTTTTCTTCCTATCTCTGATTTTCGCATATTTTTCATTCTACAGTGAGATTATTAACAGAAGTGTTTTTAAAAGATGAAGTTTGTCCATGGTACTGAATACTTCTCCTCCAAGATTTTCCTTGTGATGAAGGCGGCAACTTTTCATCGAAGGCAGGAATTTAGATTCATGAAAAAATTAATTCGATAAAAAACAGGGATTGGCAAGACAATGCGCAATTTGTTGCTTGAGAAGAAATGAAAGTGGAAAGATGATCCAAAAAAGCCGATATTATCTCTGCTCCATTGTAATGTAAAACTTAGTATTTACATGAGGCTTCAAAGTATGTATGCATAAATATATGCACACACACGCAAAATCCTCAACCGTTTGAAAAAGAGGTACGAACATGAAATTTTTATAAGTATGAGAAAAATTCTTTTAAGATGTAGGAAACATTCTTCATAGCATGTAGAGTGTACCTATACAAAGCAAACATTTAGGGGTGGTTTTATAAGTAGTGTACTACAACAATTATATAAAGTATAGAAAAATTGTGTAAAAAAAAACATTTACAACTGAAATTAATATACAAATAAAATTCATTTTCAGTTTTTGCATTTCACAATTTATAAAGTAAAAATGCTATTATATGTAAGTAACTTTACACTGAAATTAAATTTTTTCATTTTGCTTCTGTTTTTTTAGTTATATGCAATAAAAACTGTGCTTTTTTTTTCGGAAAAATTTTGGGCAAAACAGGGGCCATCTTAAAGGGGGGTTCTTAAGGGGTTAATGTAAAAATAAGACGAAAGTACAAATTTAGGTTTTCTTGTTAATAAACCTTTTACAGGTTCTCACAATCAGTTACGTTAGGTATAAAATAAAAATGAGTAATTTAAAACATTTAATTCTTAGTAATTTCTTATCAGTCAATATTTGCTTAGTGTGACTTTTGAATTCGTAGTTTTTTTTTTACCAAAGCATTTGTATTAGGTCCAGTTCTTGAAGATGCTGGCAAAGTTAGGTTGTTTGAGTTGCATATCAGTTAATATTGTGAGAGGTTTTGATTTTATTATGTTGTTCACAAAAATATGTTTGTGATTCAAACCTATAACAACATCCAACAACCAAATTGTATAAAGTTAGAAAATTGCTTGTTTGCACAAATTTTCAAAATTCAATTTAATTCGAATCACTTGTAGTTAAAATAAGTTCCTTTTATTTGCTTTTCAGTATAGTGCGGTGCTGTAAGTCAATGATTTCCATTTGAATTTCAGGTGGGTAACAATAAATATCTTGTAGAGAAATTGAAGAAGATACTACGTGAAAATATCAGCATTCTTTTCATCATCTTGAAAATCAAATCTAGCACTGAATGAACCCAGAAATTTTTTAAATCTATCATATCTCGGAGCATTATTAAATGGAAGTTAGTTCTTGCATTAATGGGGAATGTGTGTTAATCTTTTTTCTCCAAAAAAAAAAGCAAAAGTTTGTTCACAAAAGTCTATGGTCAACTTTAGTAGGAGAAATACAATCTTTTACCTAAATCTGAAACTTCAATTATTTAAATGTATTATAATACCGGTAAGAAAAACAAATCCCATAGCCAATTATCATCATTTAGTAGCAAGCACTCAATGGGCACTTCTTTGTTTTTTTCCAGATATTTTACAAAACTCTCTCAAATTCCAAAATCTCGTGATTACGCTCCCCTTGGAAAGCCAGCGCACACAACAATGAAAGAGTGTTCTCTACATGATAATTTTCTAAACTATTTTAATTAAATAAGTATATTTAAAAAAAAAAGGGTTTTGAGGGTGTTTTTTTTTGTCTGAGGCAATCGCATTCCATTAAAATTAATTAAAATTTTTTTATTTACTATAATTGTTTCAAGTTTATTAATTTTTCAATAAGTCTTCGCTTGCCACTGTTACAATTCCGTCGTGCCCCGAGTTGGCCACCCCTGTTCTAGACGTTTACAAATGATTGAATGAAGTATTGGGACTTAAATAAACTTGAAAGGTAACAACTAATACGAAATGAAATGTAAAAATATATGAAATGAGCATATGTAATGGCATTGTTATGGTTAGCACAAAAAAATAGGAAAACTAGACAGTAGATTTACGGTGTAAACAAAATAAACACGAGTTATGAATTATTTCATATGATTCAAATGAATTTTATTTAAATTCGCAAGTATATTAAATGATTTAACATTAAATAAAATCCAGAAATAAAAGTAATGCTAAATTTAAACAATAGCGTAAGCAATGCGCATTAGTATTCTTATGTATGGAAACAATGCAAACTTAAATAAAATAAAATAATTAAAAATAAAAAGAAATTTTGTAAGCGAGAGAAGGAAATTGAAAAATTTAAATCATAATTTCAGACGTAAGAATACGCGTATCTTAATATATTTTGAATAAGTAATTTTTTTCACAAGAACATCTTTCTAACATAAACATAAAAGTAATATTTAAAAAAAAAAGACGTATTTCAAACTTCTTTTAATGTAAATTACGTTAAACCAAATATTAAACAAATATGTTTAGTTAATTAAACTGTTAGCTTCACGTAATATTTTCCAAACCTAGGTCACATTTTCTAGAATTAGAGAACAAAGAAACAGTTTATAAACATAAAGAAACGTCCCACAGAATTTGAAATATGAATGAAATGAATGTATAAATATGATAAAAGAATAATGAATGTATAATTAATAATGAATAATAATTTGTAATGAATGAATTTATAAGTAAGATAAAGGAAAAATAGTGAATTTTAAGTACGTCTATTGTAGATAATTAATTTTTAAAAATGAAATCTAAGAAAGCAAAGGCTTTTCAAAACTCTGACTAATGGTGACTTTTCAATTAAATTTAAAGGAATGAGGTATTATAAAGTTTTATCTGATGTACAGGGTGTCCCAAAAATAGCGGCCAAACTCTACACAGCCAGATTCCACGTTGGGAGTACATAAAAAAATGGCCAAATAAGTTTAGACAATCTGTAAAAACATGAATAAAAAATGTTTTTTTTTGTTAGAATTTAAAAAGTCATTATAGAACTTTTTTAAAAATAAAACATTTCAAATGCGTTTTGCTATTTTCTCTTTCTTTCAAGAAATTTATTATAAATGTAAACGAAAAAACAATTTCGTCACATGTAATCCTTTTAAAAATTTCAAGACAAAAAAAAAAATTGAAAGTGTTTAAATCCGGATTCTTTGTGAAATTACTTCAAACTTTTTAAGTAACTTAGGTTTCAAAGGATAAAATAAATTTGAATTTGAAATAAATCACAATGAATTTTAGTTAAAATAAGACATTTCTGAACAGAAAAAGAATTTTATACTAAAAGAAAACTTCTAAATTTTAGATAACTATTAAAATTCAAGCTATGTCAAGCTTTTCTGTATTTTTAAAAGTCCTGTACGTCAAACGCAAACACACACACAAAATTGACGCAGATACATTATAATTTTGATTTTAAGCAATTGAAAATGGATAATGACGTTTTACACCGTCGACCAAATGCCATGATATACGATATACAATGAAGGAAAACCATTGCAGCGCATGTTCAAATACAATAATGTTGATAGCACAAGCTCTAATATATATATATATATATTCGAGTTAATGGTGTTAGTTCGAAAAATGGTTATTGCTGTACACGCACATGGTAAGACTTTTCATCGAATATTCTAGTAATTATTATAGGCTATATAATAATATCGTTTTATATTAATAGATTACAGTTTTATTTGTAATAATAGTTAAACTTCTCTTGACATTTTTTACTTTCCCTATGGCCCAGAGTATTGGCAAATACAGGTGAAGGTTGGCTAGCCGCAAAATTTTGCTTAAACCTGCAATCCTAGTTTGTAAGGCCTGGAGTTTGCTATAGTACTACAGTGGCTAAGACTTTATACTATCATGACTCTAGTTATCTTAGGTTTATAACTATTTTGTGTATATTTTTGAATTATATATATATATATAATAACCTTTTTTCATAGGTTTTACCTTTTTCTTGCATGTAGAAAACAAATGATTGCACATGCTGGAAAATAGCACAGTATTTATGATTTGTAATATTGTTTTTTTCTTATTTAGTTTTGAAAAAATATTAAGATTTGGGATCTATTTTCTGTAGCAGTGAAAGCAATGGAGTATATTCAAAAGCTATGGTCTTTTTAGTAAGTTCCTGAGAGACCATGGGGCTTGTAAATTAGCAAAACATTACATATAGTGGAACTGTGCGAGAGTATTTGTATTCGTTCTTATGCGAATTTATGTGGCGGCGTCTTCATAAAATTGTTGCGGGCTTGAATGCAATTGAGGCGTTTTGACCACCCTAAATATTGTAATTATCAGATATCTCGTTTATTTCGAGTATACGAGTCTTTTTAAAGTACTTAATTTTTCTCAATCGTCAATTTATTTCTCGATGGACTAATACAGAAAGGGCAGGTTCGAGGAATTTGTTTTCGCGCATGTGTGGAAAGAATAGCAGCGTTTGGCAACGTTTTTTGATTTGGCGTTGTTTTTTGGCTTATCGACATTGGTCAACAGAATAGCATGTAAATATGATATTTTCTCACCGCACACAGAATGAAACCACAAAGACTGTGAAAAAATTTAGCTTTTAACAATACTTTAAACTCTGACATTAAAATAATCAATTTGAACTGTAAATAGTTGCTTAAAAGGATTTTTTTTGTATTACGTTTAATGATATCCAAGGGAAAAATTATGTGTAGAGTGAATCGAAAACAAATTTTTCTTCTCTTCATTTTTTTACTCCAAAAATATAGTGACCATGATAGCCAAGTAGTTATGATCTCGTGAGTGTGTGAGTGAATATTAACGTTGCACTGTTCAGCTATACACGAGGGATTTTGGCGACGGACCTCGTAATTTTGAACCATGGTCAAGTGACGAGGACGACACCTGAGATGACACCCCCTCACCAAACTATCACACCGCACCAGTGGGAGGTGTGGAGCTCTCGACAGATTTAACGTGCATTGCTCCCCTACACGGTGGGTCTTTAGTGGTACTGGGCTCGAACTCATAACATGCCTGGCATGATCCGATACATTGACCACTTGGCTACCGTGGTCATGTGGTTATGGTCTCAAACCCAGTGTTGCTTCTGTAGAGTGTAGGTTAAAGACCTTGTGCCACTGAAGAACCACCATATGGAGTGCTGATACTCTTTAAATTTATCGAGGCTGAAAGCCCTCACGGTGGTGTGGAAGTTTGGAAAGCAGGGTGTGACGGGTTCTATCCGTGTTTCTTCAACTAATCCTCATGGGAAAATTATTCTTTAACTGTGGTTTGATTTTAAAACCGCCTTTCATAGAGATTACTTGATTTTATACTACTGTAAGTGCTATTTAAATCCTGGCAAGGGGTGTGTTAAAGTTAATCGTGAATTGTGAGTAGCTAGTCGTTAATCGTTGGTAGTGAGTTGTTCGTTCTCAAATTATTATTATTCGAGCTAGAGCTGCCGTTCGGAGATGGGGAAAGAATAGATAAGCTGATTTAAAAAGGACTGTAGCAGTTTAGAAAAAAGCTGACAAATGGATCAAGAGATAAGTCACTTTATCGAACTTTCCCAGATATGTTGTCTTTATCTTATCTTTAACTAACCTTAAAGAGCTGGAAACGCAAAAAAAAGGGGGAAAAAGCGTTTCTGGTGTATTTTGGGGCGGGGGAAAAAAAAAAGAATTCGAAATCGGATTTCAAAAATTCTTGTAACTTTGCCGGAAAATGCTGGACAACCATACTAACCTCAACCCTCTTCCATGGATGCCAAATGTGGGAACCGGGTGCGCCTTGGTGTGGGGAACGAGAACCTGAAGTCGGATCTCAACAAATTCCTGTAAGTTTGCCGGATAATGCCGGATGTCGGTATATTACGCAGAACGCTTCAGTCGCCTGTAGCCATTTTGTAATTTCAACGTGCTGTGCTAATAAACAAGTTTAATCAACTGCACCAAGGAAAACAAATATTAATCCTTATCAAGAAAAAGCCCGCAATTCAAATAGTTTATTACAGAACAATTGTAATATTCCAAATGGGAACGAAATTGGAATTCTAAGCATAATTAATGTAATTTTTTTTTCTGAGCACACATAGATAATTGTAAGGAAATAATTTATTTAGCAATCCTCTGTTATATATATACGAATTTCGGGCTTTACTAGATATGAACATTACGAATGTTTACAACGGAAACCGGCAAATTTTTTTAGAATCAAGCTAAGGAAAAAAGAACAGAAGTTTATGTAAGAGGCATGGAATATAATATTAATTATTGCATTTAATTAAGTTCAATAACTATGTCTAATACATACAATTTTTCTTTTTCATTTTGAGTGCTTTTCAATTTGTTTGACTAGTTAAATACTGTTTGGGGAAAGTAATAAATGTTTATTCATAAATCATTTCATGAAGAGAGAACGAGTATTTTTTTATATGGTTTATTTATAATTAACGTTGCACTAGAACTAATCAAGGAACTATTGATATCGCCTCTAGCAAAATATAGGAACATTTGAGCAAGGAGACATTTTAACTTTATATTAATTACGTAATTTACCATGTTTTTATTAACTCGCTTTCTTGTTTGTCCGGGTGGAATTTTATAATTGATTTTAAACTAACTTTCCGGTGAGCTAAAGACTTAAAATTTGGACCATAGCTCAGAAGTGGATGAGAATGCATGAAAATGGGACAAAAAGTTCTAGTCTCGAACCCGGGCCTCCGAAGAGGTGGGCCCCGATTTCGACAAAGGGCTCCATAACTCTGGAACTTACACGAACAAAGACCACCTTCCGATAGCACGGGTCGTGTTGCGTCTACGTATTCAATTTCGTGGTTTTGTGATCAAAGAGGGGTCCCCAGGTTACCATGTGTCTTAACTCGCTTTCTTGTATGTCTGTCCGGGAAGAATTTAATAATTGATTTTAAACTAACTTCCCGATATGCTACAGACTTGAAATTTGGAGTATAACTCAGAAGTGGATGAGACAGTGCATAAAATTGGTTATAAAAACATAGCCCATATATTTTTTTTTATTGAGAAAATTATTCTCCATCCTTTTACTGTATAAGATCATTAAAAAGCAATTAAACCAAGAACGTTTGCTAATATCGAGTTTCTTTCCTTTCTAACTGGCTATCTTTCAAGGTCCCCTCTTAAAACTAATGGGGTGTAATATTCTTTAAAGTTTTAGAGCATGGGTGTCAAACTCAAAGGCTAACTTAGTCCAAAGAAACAAGGACTATCTTTAGGTGGGCCGCAAAAAAATTAACATTTAAAAAAAAAGAAAACGTGGAAAGCCACGCGATAGAAGTAAAACTTCTTTGGCGACGTTGGCCGTAAATGCAGGAATACATCTAATTATATTAAACTGCTGAGAGAACTTACTTTAATCAAATAAAATTCGAACTTCATTTATTGTATGAAAATATTTTTATTCAATTTTCTGCATCATCATTTTCCAAGAAAGACACAATAGGTGTGTGGTAGCCTAAGTATGATATAAAAATCCTCGATTGTAGTCAATCAAGAAAATGTGAGAAAACTGCATCAATAGTGGTTCCGTGTATACTCTTTTTCCTTCTCTAGAATCAGTATTCATTGCCAAATTCAGTTTCTGTTTCAAGAATTCAATGAGTGGCTTTGCTTCTTCTGAAGCAAAATTAACATCAAAGTCTCCAGTTAAGATAATCGGCTTTTAATCATCGTCGGATCCAATGATTGCAGCAGTCTCTGATATGTACAGCACTAAAACTTTATGGATAAAGATGATAAAAGCTGCGGTAGAACTACCTGGTGATATATAAACTTTCGCCTGGACTTGCTCTGCTAGTTTTTCTTTTTTCTTTTCTTTTTTTCCTTTCACGAAACTTTTTTCCACTTTTTGCATTTGCTCTAGGCCTTCTGACCAGAACTAATTTTAATTCAATGGAAATAAAAATTAATGCAACACTCACAGAAGTCACTGTGTTTGTTTACAAGACGCTATCCGTAGTGATTCTTGGGTGAACGTTAGTGACATATACACAATGTCCCAGACACTCCCGTAACGGGTGAGTGAATATTAACGCCCCACTGTTCAGTTACACGAGGGCTTTTGGGGACGGTCCGCGTAATTTTGAACCATGGTCAAGTGACGCGGACGACACCTGAGCTGGCACCCCCTCTCCTAACTACCACACCACACCAACGGGAGGACGTTTGAGCTCTCGACAGATTTAATGTGCATCGCTCCCCTACACGGTGGGTCTTCAGTGGTACTGGAATCGAACTCATGACATGCTAGCCCTGATCCGATGCCTAGACCACTCGGCTATCGCGGCCACCTCCCGTAACGGGAAGAGCGATATAATGGTAATACTTTGGGTGCGTTTATTCGTTGAAAATGGCACGTTTTTATTACATAAAAACTACGAAAATACGCCACACGAGTTCGTTACGAGTAGCATACTCACTTAACATCTCCAATACCTAAGCGCCTTCAGTCCAAATGCAAGATGCCCCACTCCATACCACCTTAGCAATCGTCCAGCTTTTTCACGGATATGACGTAAGTCACGTGGTGAACCCCTCCTCCCCTTCGCTCTCTTTTCCTCCCGCTCACTATCTCCTCCCCATGACGACGTTTCGGGGTGATGGGGGGGGAATCACTACTTCCGTTCGCTTTTTCACTGTTACGCAAAACTGGGAAAATTTCCCATTCACTCCGTGAGCAAAGAAGTTATACTTCAAAAACGTAGGTTTATTTCGAATAATACATTATAATAAAAGAACAATTGTTTTATTTTTGCGTCCTGGCACTTGACACTGTGACGGATCTATTCGCGTCATTTTCCTACTAATCTTCTTGGAGTAACTTTGGGGCTAGCATTCACATTAATTCACAGCCTTTCAAGAAGAAACCATGATATTTAAATATGTTTGACTATATAAAATCTAGGTTTTGTAGATGTAAGATAGAAGGAGCCGGGGTGTTACGTAAGTGTGACTATTAGAATATTTCATTCACAAACACAGCACGAGTCAAGGAAGTAATTGCTAAGAGGTTAAATTATTAGATTGAGGAGATCTAAGATAGATGAAATTAGAATTAGTTATCGGTTCATTAGCGCTTGTTCTCCTTATCTAGTTCGCGTAGTCGGGTTTACTTAAGAGTTATACGTTGAGATTAGATAGTTCGCTTTTTATATCACTCCTAAGGTTTCCTTTTGTAGTTTCACTAGTGATTGTTTAATTCTGTTTGAAGAGAAATAAAACTAATTGTCATTATGGAAGTTGCTAGTGATGCTTTGTTTTCCCCCACACCTTTAGCCAGGAAATACGGAGAGATAGGGGTGCCGAATAGGCTGAAACCCCCACAACACCTCTTCAGTACTACTATCTTTCTTATTTCGAAAGAAATTTTGTTCGTAGTTTCAAAATTGACCCCTCTTTAATACTATTTTTAACAGGAGACTTATTTCTTTTCATAACTGAAAACAGCAGCTCGCACCAATAAGTACTTCCGAACATGCAAATAATTTCATATGTGAATTTTCAAGCATTTTAAAACGTGGCTAGTAAATCTTTCTAAAATTCAGCGATCCCACTTTAATAAATTTTAGATTCAAATTTGAGTTGCACTCGATCACCTCCACTTGTTTATATGTCTGGGTACTAAGTCTATATTTACTGCGGAAATCAAAGAAAAACAAAAACAAAATTTGTCTTCCGAAGAATTAAAATCTTTACATCTTGTTTCAAATTCAGTTCCCAGATTTGAAGTTTTTTCTGAGTATTTTTGATATGATGCAGTATTATCTGAACTTCATTTGTTCATGTAGTCTCACATCGGGAAGGGCTTTAAATCTCTACTTTTCGGTTGCTTTTCCCAAAGATATATATTACTGTACTCCGATATATTGACCGGGTCGCAAAAATATTCGTTGCGGGCTACATGCTGCCCGCGGGTCGCGAGTTTGACACCCTTGTCTTAGAGCAGGGTTCCCAACTTTTTTTGTCTCATAGACCCCTTGCCATGTTTTTCGGTTTAGGTTAGACACCTATTTAATTAATATAGAATTTTTGCAAATTTATCAACTTTTATGCCTTTTTGACAGCTCGTACTTCTACTACTTTAAAAGAATTAAATTTCTAACTGTAATGAAATATAGTGTTTAAAATTTTGAAAGCACTTGTTAATTAACTAAATTAAAAGTTAATTAATAAATAAAACTGTTAAATAAACTAATTAAGCAATAAATTATTTTTAAGGGAGTGATGAACTCTAGCACACTACAATATCAAGTTTTCAACATTCGGTATCAATCTTGTCTGGTTTAACCTTAAATTTCATCTGTTAGTAGTGTCCAGTCTTCTACTTTTTTTTGGTTTTGTTTTGGAGTTTGGCAATCGCGTTGAAACTCCTTCACACTAGCAATGAAAAACTTCCTCACGATATTCCACAAGTCACGACAAATAACAGGTTTGACTTTTTAAAGCCAAAATTGCTGGCATCCGTTTCTAAACTTTAAGATTTTCGTTAATGCCTATTACGATCAATTCCTATTGTAATGTAAAATTTTTTTTCAATATGACCATATTGAAAAAAAACCATGAATTCATTGCCTACTGTGATATTGCCATTGTCAAATCATTCTCAAACCTCGTTTCAAAATCTGAATAAAAGTGCATTTAAATGTTGAACGTAGGTTAAAACGTTCTGACAGATTGTCTGTGACAAATTTAGAAAATTCGGGACCTCGAGTATTACACTTCTTCAGCTTATCTCAGGAAAGAAAAGCTGAAATGGTTATTGTTTTAGTAAAATTTATGCTGTCACCTACTAAATGCAAATTAACCTCATAAAAAATTTATTAAATAAATCTGTTAAATTGGTAAAATTTGGTTTCACTTGATTGTAAATTTTCTTTTTAAAATTAAAGTCACAATCTAGTTTATTGACAGCCACTATCATAGACACCCACTTGCACCTCATGGACCCCAAAGGTTGATGTAGACCCCTTGGAGGTCTATATAGACCCCTGGGGGTTTATATAGACCACTTTGGGAATCACTGTCTTAGAGCATAACTGTACCTTTCTTACAGTGAAAACAGATTATTTCTAAGACAGTGGGTCTTAAACTTTCGATCACCGTCGCCCCCCTTTTGCATCAATCCGACATCACGGACCCCTAAGATTTTGAACACCTTTCTCTGACTCCCAACATACAGCTAAATGATTTTAAGGTTCACCGAGGGCAATTTAGGGATCTAGTCTAGAATAGCACATCTTTCAATTTCTTCACCATGCCTTTCAAAGTTGTAAAGGAGAGAAATCTTAATATCAAATGAGAGACCTTCGTGAACCCCCTAGAAGAGCGTTGTGGTCCGTGGACCACTGTTTAAGAACCGTTGCTCTAAGGCTGCGATACTCAACCTGCGGCCCTTCGAGCCTTTTTAAGTGGCCCGGTCTTGGCCTGTCGCTCTGAGAAATTCACTTATTGAAGAACAAAGTATTAAAAATTTGGTGGGAAATTCTTTTTCAAGAAATCAAATATATCAATTTTGCTTTTTGCTGTCGATGTCATACTGTTGCGAATTAATATTCTTTTTTCATTTGTGAAAGGATGAGGACGTGAGAGGATGACCATCACAAACATACTTCACACACGAGGGAGCCTTCAGTTAGCATAACGCCCACGTGTGGGATTTGGAGAACCCTCATCGTACGCAACCATATGCAGCTTAGCAGCGTTTCTCAGTTAATTTTTAGGATTTTATTCTTGGAGACTACCTCATTAGTCCGTACATTTTTTCCAGTATTTTAAACGATAAGACATATCTAATCTTCTTGCAACAACTCCTGCTCGAATTTCTTGATGTAGCACATTCCTCCGTCGTTGCTCAGCTCCATGTAATACCAGCATGACGGGCTCCTCCCCATTACAGAATTCATTCTACAGACACCTTAACTTCACCTTTTGGACAACGGTTGACTGGTCGTGGTTGCGCGGTTCGTTGGATCGTTTACTACCGGATCTATTATGGATTGATTTCTTTTTCTGGGGTCACATGAAGAGTTTGGTGTACAAGATATCCATTCCTTCAGTTGGAAACCTCATCACTCAAGTATCCGTAGTTGCCCTCCAGGATGAAAGGAATTCCATGCAACACCACTGTCAATCCTGCCAAATGACTTCTGGTCATAATTTCGAACACCTGTTGTTGTTCAACCTTTCAATAAAATGTTTTCTGTCCTATTTATGTGTTGCTGTTCCTGTTCTTTTTCTGTACTTCTTTGTTCCATAACTTGTAACTACGTTATTTGTGACTCTGAATTACTATGTGATTCTGAGTTGTCTCTGTACCCACTACATACCCTACAAGTTTGTCTGCCTATTAGAGAATCACCCTATGTAAATAATAGTTCTGTGACCAAATATAAAGGATATACTATTGTAAATAAAAATTATTCCATTCCATGTTTTAAAAATTATTTTGGATTCCTGCTAAAAATATAATTAGTGCAATCTTAAATTAAACTGAAACAAAAACAAAAACAATCTTTTAAGCGGTTTGTTTCAAAAATCAATTAAAAAGCACATTCATTATATTATATTCTTAATTATTTACCATGTTTATTTAATAATAATGGGATATAAATTAAAAGTTGTTTTAAGTATAAAATTTCATGTTAAATTATTCAAAACATAACTATGTCATTGAAAATTAATCTAAATATATTATTTCGAATAATTTAAAAATAAATTATGCAAAGCTATTCTAAGTGTAAAAGTCAGTTCCAGACAATAATGAAAATAAAATAAAGTCAATCGATTAAGTTTTCTTTAAAAATGACACGTTTAAAATCTAGGTGATATTAGAATTTCTAGTAAAAAAAAAAGGTAAAAATAAGTTATAAAAGAATTTTCTAAGCATATCAAAAAAGCAAAATCTATTATCGTGAAAATTAAGAAGACAAGTTGAATTAAAACTGTAAATAAAAAAGTAAATTTGCTTGTTAAATAAAGTTTCATTTTATCATCGACAAAGTTTTTAGAGTAAATTTTTGGTAAAAAAAGATTTGTAAAACGTTATTTTTAACTTTCTCAAACAATTATTGTTTTAGTTTTATTCATTTCGCCTTTAGCTAAACCCCTTTATTTAAAAAATATTTTTTTTTGGCACACATAACATGATTTTAATATATTTTACCTAAGTAACTTATTATTATTGTATAAAAGATTGGTATTTACTAAAAAAATTGTTTGTGTACTTAAGTATACTTATGAATATTTTGCAATATATTCAAACTTTAAATACAGTCCTTTTTTACATATTTTATACAGTTTATTTTATTTCTAATACTTAGAAACTGTTGAATATTTAACTGAAATTTAATATTACATTGTTTTTTAAATTCTTACTATTATCTTTATCTCTTATATATATATATTTAAATATATTTAAAATACCTCACACTCTAATATAACTAAGTACCGCTGAAAGAGTGAGTGAATATTAACGTCACATTGCTTAGCTATACACGAAGAGTTTTGGCGATGAACCTCGTAATTTTGACCATGTTCAAAATTACGAGGTTCATCGCCAAAAGTCTTCGTGTATAGCTAAGCAATGTGACGTTAATATTCACTCACTGTTTCAGCGGTACTAGGATCGAACTCATGACACGCCGGATACCAGGTGGTTAACTTGACCACTAGGCGGTGACCATGCCCTCCTGTCGAAGTTCAAAAAGTTCACGTTGGTGTGGTGTAGAAATTTGGAGAGAGGTTTGGGCTTTTAGCGGATGTCATCATCGCTACATGACCTTGGTTCAGAAATGCGGAGACCATTGCCAACAGCTCTTGTGTAGCTTTGAAATACTATGCTAATAAACTACAAATGAATCAATCTTTGTGATACGGCTGTTTCGTGAGTCCATTTCAGGTGTTCAGTCAAAAAAATCTCATATACCTGTTAAAAATTGCAATAATATAAAATTGAACGTAATGAAAAATATATTTTTTTAAAGTTAGTTAACTGAGTGGCGCAACTGTCCATGAGGGCCAAGACCTACTGTGGCCATCTCAGTTTTCCTGACCTTGGACGCTGAGATACATAAGCAGATGCTTCATTCAGGTGGTCAGTCTGACGCGACGTGACTGTGCAAGGTGTTGCCGAATTCGATCGACAAATTCAGAGTGTTAAAAGTAAGCAGCATGGGAACGACAAATGCACATAGAATAGGGGCTCACAAACCAGGTTTTGTTGGAGTAATTCGCAAAAGCCGTTACGAAGGGTGTAATATCGAGTTGAATGACAACAAACGACAAGAGGTAAGAAATACATTTATTAAACGTAACGTTTACCCTACCTTGTTTTTTCAACCTTACCACGGCACTCCAAAACCCCGCATTCGTTTCGCTACACCCCTCGTCTGGCTCATCGTCCTACCGACCTCTAGTATTATCGCGATTTTCACCGACTAAACTGGGTTTGTGACTCATTCTTTGTGTTGATTTGTCATCCCTATGCTGCATACCATTTCTCCTCTAAATTTTTCGGTCGTACTCGGCAACACTTTGTATTTATTTACTCCTATTATAAAGTGATTTGGTCGTTTTTAATAAAAAAAAAAAAATTCGAAGTCACGCACACAAATGTGTTTACGTAATTTGCGACGTACTATATGATGGAAATCTATTTTTCTTGGATTTATCTATGGAAACATAATAAATGATGCTAAAATTTATAAATAATTACAAAAGATATTATAAAAGCTCTGTTGCTAAGATCAACAACGTTAAGGCATTTCTTTGAGTATTCCTTATTGAAAATAGATCCGTTCAGTTAGTTACCTAAGCAACGCTTAGTTATTTTCGAGGCATGTAAAGGCGTCTATTAATATGGCTGACTTCCAAATAAAGGATCCCATAATATTAAATTAAAGAATCATACTGCAACATTTGTACAAGATATGAAGAAGTCATACTTAATTAAAAACTTTACATAATATAAACAGATTAGGAACTAAGTATATTTTTCAGATCATAAAATTGAATTATTCATTTATTTGTTTGTCTGAAACAATCAAAGAACTTGTCGTAAATAGACATCCAGAATGAAAATACTAAATGAATTATGTATGTATAATAGATAAAATTTTGCTTACAAAAATGATTTTAAAACATAAATACAAGTATAGAAGGAAGTTTTCTCACTCATAAATAAATCCAGAAAATAAGTTATATGAATGAAATTAGGCCTAAATATGAATCAAATATTTAGGTTGAACCAAAAAAGTCTTGACCTGGTTATTATTACAATTAACTACAATATAAACCATTTAATATAGCAATGTAACTTTAGTACCACTGAGTAGGTCAATTTTAATAGGGTTTATTTGTGTGTAATAGACAATTGGAGTACTATTTCAAGAGTGACTCAGAGGAATATTTGTAAGGAAGACATAAATTTCGGCCAAAATGGCATCGATGTAAGAGAAAATCCAATGCATGCTTTTGTTTCACGAAACGAATTTATCCATCAATGTTCAATGCAAATTAATATTGGACGCAAACCTCCTGAGAAAAACCTATAAAGCTTAGTATGAAATGTTTAAAGAAACAGGCAACGTAACAAAAGACACGTTGAAGAACACTTGGCGGGAACTGGAGTACCACCTAGATATTCACCAAGTTACCAAGGGGCCACTAATTACAATTTATTGAGGTAAATGGTCTTAGTATTAAAAACTTACAGCATATCCGAACAAACATATGTCTAATTTTAAGTTTGAGCGCATAATAAATATTTAGAGCAAGATTTTTGGTTCACCCTGCATAGAAAATTTAAGTAAAGATGCCATTTTCTTCGAGATTTTTCATTAAATATAAATGTAACAATACATAGTTGAAGATTGAAACATTATTAATAGATCTCTGACGTATCTGGTTCTGAATTGGACCCGTATCAAAACTCCTTCGGGGCCCTTTTTTAGAAATGAAAGCCCTGTTAGTGGTACTATAGCTACACACATTGGGGTCCCTGTATCATTGATACGGTGGTGGTTAAATAGACACAAAACATTGTAGTCAAAACTATTTTAGACTCTTATACACACACAAAAAAATAGTCTATTATAAACACAATCGATCTAAATGAAAGATCAGATAATAAATCTTCATTCACTGAAGCAGACATAACTACTTCAAATACAGAAAACCTGAAACATTTAAATAAATAAAGTATCAATGAAGAATGACTCAAAGTAAACACTTAGTAAAATTCTAAATGAGATTTAAATACAATCAAAGATATTTATCGTAATGAATCCTTAAATCCTTAATGTAAATAATTATTAAAGATTATATGCATGAGTGAATGCAATTTGAAGCAAAAAATATAATACAAATATAATTATAAATAACCTAGTTCTCGTCCCTATCTAAATACAGACAAAATCGATCTTTAAAACAGCGAAGAACTTTTATCTGCACTTAAAAGTAATTTAATGTTAAATTAATTTTAAAATGTGAGAAAGTTATTTTTAATTACACAAATAGGGTTTTTTTTAAACTATAGTTTTTGAAATTGAATGTTGATGTTTCTATATATATAATTATAGTTAGACTTTATGTAAGAACGAAGCAAAAGTATTTTGAAAAGCGAATAAACAATACATACGTTCCAAAAAATAATAATGTATTAATACAAGCATTTTGAACGCACAAATAACACATTACCTTTCGTTTAATTTTCATTTTCAAATATTACTGATTTTTCAGTGCTTTTCACTCTTATTAATGCTGTTTATTAATTTTTTAAAATTGATTCAATAAGCATAATTTGTTTTTGAAAAATGAAGTAATAGGAAAGTTATTGTGTTTTTATTAGAACTATTTTTGAATAAACAATAAATCTTTTAAAGGAGTTATTAAACGATAATTTTATAATTTAGTTTTATACATTTTTTAAAGAGAAATATAAACTTTTAAAAACTTTAAATACCGAAAATAGAAACAGCTTAGAATTCTTCAGAAATCACTACAAAACGAAATATTTCGATAACAATTAATTCATCGGATCACTATTTTGAGCAGACGATTATATTTTCTTTCATGAATTATTCTTTCAAGTCAAGTGAGATGAATAAGTGATCGTTTATAGAATTGAATTTTATTTGTAAAATATTTAATTTAAAATCTAACGTTTAATATCTTTAAGCGTAATATATGCATGTATTGTGTGATTTTCCTTTTCGTTAAGTCTTAAATGAACAATCTCTTGGATTTACTTAAAAAAATCAACTATAAATTAATTAAAAAAACATTTGCTTTCTAATTTAAACTGAATATACGTGAAGCAATTCGAATTTGTCTGGCGAAGAGAAAGTAGTTCAAAATTCTATCAACAGATGGCGCTGCACTGGTCATGAAATCTGCATTAACAAGTACCATCTACATCGGATATTATACATCTTTATAAAAACTCGGAGAACATGCAAATACCATTATTCAGGGACTGCGAAGAATGCCATGTTTCTATATCAATGAAGGATTGGAGTTACGCAAAAACTGTTGTCTAAGAACGAAAACTGCATGCTTTGCAAGCTTTGATAAGTTCCGAACCTTAAGAGGGTACAAGGAAAGGTTACGGTCAAATTTCTGCCAAAACATCTGCAGAAGGTGATTCATAAATTCTAAGAAAACAGTTTATTTGACGTGATATCTGACAGAGAGAGAGAGAGAGAAAAAAAACTTATTCGATGCCGGTGGAAAGCATTGGCTGTGGACAGTGGCGTAGCACACACCCCTGCAACCCTTCGTATCACTGGTGTAACGGAGAATATTAGAATCCCCCTGCAAAGTCAGGTTTTGGACCTCAGGCCGGATTTTACAAAAGATTGTAGTCAGGCTTTGGGTGCCCTAGAATCCAGCCCCCCCCCCCCGCGATGGGGGGTGTACGTTTCGCCACTACCACACATCGCGAAGGGGGAGGCAGACTTCTAGGAAGGCCAAAGCCTATGTTATGCTACGGTTTTGAAATCCATTGTAAGATCCGGCTTGGAGCTCCAAATCTGACTTTGCACGGGGTGTCCTAATATTCTCCGTTACGCCACTGCCAGCGTATCTGAACCATTGCACGAAGAGATGAACAGTGACATGAGAACATGCCATGTACTGAGGCTACTGGCTTACAGAAGAGGCTAGGGAATCGGGGTTCAATCAACTAGGTATATTTTTATATTTAGGTATATTTTTATATATATTTTTAATATTTATCATAAAATTTACCCCTTGGCACTTTCATATAAGTGTTTTTTAAAGTATCAACCCCCGCACTTACCAAAAGAAGTCTGTGCACTCCACTGAATGGGACTTGTTCGTATTTTAGACATGCCTGTTTATGAAATTTTAAACTTCTGCAATGCTATCCATTTCAAATTACGCATGTTCGGGAGTTACTTCCTAATGACCTGCAATATGAGTAATTTTCGTCCTACGATTTCTTGCTCACATGGAACTGAATGATGCATTTTGTGGACAAACAAAACCAATTTCCATTTCGAAGATTCTGTCAATTCTCCCATTTGTGGTGTCCGCTTGCGAGTCATCCTCTACCTGTTGTGACGGTTCTATCCACACTCCTTATACTAATAATCTCTTGGAGAATTTCTGGTCTTTAAAAAGTATTTTATTATAAAACTCCTCTTCGAAGAAGAAGACGTTATTATGTAAATTAAGACTACTATTCATAGTCTAGGATTTTAGGTTAGAAGGAGAGAAATAAGATATAGACTGTGTGCTAGCAAAGCAGAGATGAACAAAATTGAATGTGAATCGTGGAAATTTAATATTTGATAATTGAATTACTTAAGGTGAGGAATTGTCACTGGAGATTGAATCTAGATTAAACAGCTAAAAAGTCAGTGCCATTGCCTTGAGTAAGTGCGTTTAGTATTAAAATCTTCTCATATCTCGCGTGCCTCGTTAATTGTCTGCATAGTTATTAATTGGGTGCATCTCTTAGTATTAATCGATTACACTTGAGTTGTGGTTAATAATGTGAATAAATTTGAATGTTTCTTGAAATATATGGCTAGTGTTCCTTCCAATCCTCCTACACCTTTGGTCACGCAGGCAAGATCATTACAACCTCTTCCTTCTTCTAAAGTCACTGTGTAGTGCAGAATTAAGGCTGCGTTTATCGTTGAAATATTCTTTATCATGCAGATAGATCCTGCGGATCCTGTTACACCGTAAATGGCAAACGATATGAATTTTTTTGCGCAACCAAATCATTCTTAATCTTCAACAGAGTTTAAATGTGGGTATCATAATTTTTTCATCCAAGATGACGTTTCTCTTCACATTGTAAAACGAATGAAGCAGCTACTGAATATTCATTTTGAAAAAGACAGTACTATCTGGCTGACATCTGTCGATCTGTCCCTGATTTAGAGCCTTGTGATTTTTGGCTTTGAGTCTACCTGAAAAATATCGTGTTTATTGATCCGATTGTTAACATAGTGAATTTGAAGACACGCATTATGTCCCTGTTTCACCACATCATTTATACACCTCAAGCTGTTATAGAACATAACTGTTTTGTGTTTAACTCGTGGGATGATTCAGTGGACATCCTTTTGAAAACTTTTTGAAGAAATACAGGAACAATTTTAACTCGAGTCATTTTGTTTGCTTTGTATGCGTTTTTTTTTTGGTCTAGAGACAGTTGAAAACGGATTCTTTTTTCCGTATTTTTTCCATGTGGCACCATATTGTTTGGTGAATGGGCTTTGAATAGAGTACCATAACAAGCAAATGACTCAGAAATAATTATTTTCGTAAAAAAATTTTTTCGGTACAAATACATATACAAAACGAACAGTACAGTTACGAGGGGGGATTGATAAGTAAGGTTTCTAATAGTATAAAATAAGTTTCAGACAAACTAAAAAAATAACAGAGGTGTCAGAATGAAGGAAATGTGTTACTCTTTCATATTGCAAACTAATTTCTCAACATAGTCACCCCTAACACACAGCTACACATTTCTTCAATCATTCTATCCATTTCTTCATTCCGTTCATGATAAAATATTCTGGTTGGTTGCGTATCCATTTGCGCACGGCTGCCTGAACTGTGGCGTCCTGGATTCTTCATTATGACCCAGAAAATAAAAGGCAACACACAAGATATCGCCTCTTGGTTCTCCGAGTGTCAAGGAATTCAAAACTTCAATGCCAGTAACAAAAGTCATGCTCACCATCTTTTGGGATGCAAATTGTAAGGAATTTATATTCCTTCTTACCTCTAACCCGGCTAGATGTGTGGGACAATCAAAGGACATGATGAACTTTAATTATTTATCGGTCCCAATATTAAACACAGACACAATGATACTCTAATTAAGATAAATTTGATCAACTAGAGGTGAGACAAAATAGCGTGGGGATAATATATACGCTCATTCAAATATATTCTTATGATAACTTATACAAAGCTTGTTTTAAGAAGCGCACTCATAATTTAACTCTCTAACTTCTATTTGAAATAAAAGCACAGTACCTGAACTCTTTCAATCCTTTACACTTTAGACGTAGCCTTAAACATTTCTCCAATAGTTGACTTAAACACTTCTTCGAGATTCCAACTTCATGCGTCGTACACTGTTTACGTATACGTATTACAGTCGATTTGCTTAATTCTCAACTATTCACTTCACATCTAAGCTATCCTCACTTCACTTCCAATGTATCCTCACTTCACTAACTCTCAAAACTCGCGAATACGGGATATAAATATTAAACTTAATTTGCATAATCACGTTTTCCTGTCCTCGGAGAAAGTTGGTTGAAAGAATGCTGGCCCTAAAGGAATCCCCAAGGAATTATTGAAAGGGTGCGTCTCGATCCGTCACAAAGTGATGCGCTCTACATGGAATTTCTGACTAAGGGATTGAAGGTGAATTCCAACAGCTACTGGTTAACATTTCGATCTCTCAGAAACACATCTGCAGAATCAGATCGTAACGGAACGTCTTTTTTCCCCATCACGACAATGCAAGACCGCATTGCAGCGCACAAACACAGGACGCCATGGGAAAACTGAAACTCACAGTGGTTCCACAAACTTCTTACAGACCAGATTTGGCAACGTTGGACTTTTGGTTGTTCCCAAAATTGAAGGAGACATTGAAAGGTCAACGTTTTTCAACGGATGCCGAAGTTCAAGCAGCCATGCGCAGACAACCAGAATCTTTCTTTGTAGATGGAATGAAGAAATTGATAGAACGATTTAACAAATGCGTAGCAGTTAGTGATGACTATACTGAGAAATGAGTTTACAACATGTAAGAGTAATAAATTTCCTTCACGTTGATACCTCTGTTATTATTTTACCTAATCGGAAACTTATTTTATATTATTGGAGACCTTACTTTTTTTTATTTTATTAATTACTCCTCGTACATTAACTTGAATCTCACGCAATAGCAGAAAATAAGTTGAAGCCGAAGTGATATATGAGTACAGCGTCATCTATTGATAAGGTTTTGAACTATTTTTTCTTTTGCTATTCTCATTTTTCAAAATATGTTCAAGTTCATTCTGATATTCGGTTCTTTTTTAGAGATTCATTGGAAAGTGGGACATTTATAATAATAATCCTACGTATTTTCTAAATCTTTATCGATAATTTATTGTAAAATTTGAACCTTAAAATAAATAGATACCATAAAATTGCAAAAAAAAAAAAAACAATTCATAATTTAATTTTCCGATGCATTTCATGCTAACATCTTAGTTCTTAGTTTAGATATTACTTTCTAGATGGTTTGTTTTTTTAAATAATTAAAAATAAAGTTACACACACACGCACAAGAAGGAACTTATTAATTTTTAAAAATTACTTTTGGTCAAAATTAAAAATTATTTTGATCTAGTACTTTTAAAATTTTATTTTGCTTATTAATTTACGTAAGTCAAATAATGTTAAATAAAACGATCATTCGAGAGATAAAGCTAAATAAAAATTCAGTCGACATGATTTTTTTCTTCTAGAGAACAAGTTTAATTTAAAATTAAATACAGCATGTATTGTAAAATATGACAACAGTATTTTTAAAATCAATTTTAGCTTAAACTATACCACTGTTAAAGTAAACACAATTAAATTAAAGGAGAATATTTTAATACATTACAGAAATGCTTTTTTTAAAGAGAAGTATGGTAAATTACATTCAATTATATTATATATTTATATATATTTTCATATATTAGCTTTAAATGTAGTATTAACTTTTTTTTTGGACTTTCATGTATTTGCTAAATTAATTTGATTAATGTAATTAAATTCACTGTAGTTATTAAACTGAAAAATTTAATTAACTTTTGTCTCGTACCTCACTTACATTTTTAAAAAAAGTGAGTGAACAAAAACTTGTTGCCTTATTTCATGGTGGTCATTTTCCATTTATTAATTTTAGTAACTTTGAAACAAATAAGACGATAAAACTAAAACATGGTAACGGTTATACATTTACGTGGAACCTTAGAGAAATCTCTATCATCCTCTCATCATAATAAGTAGAAAACAAAATAAGAATAATTTGCTGAAGCGTTACATAAGAATATAAAGCATTCCACAATGAGAGTGCAACGCAACAACGCTGGTGGAGGGGTGAGTGGAAACCACTCATCCGGTTGATTTAGTTAATAACGTCACATCTCTGACAACCACGCCCGTCTTTCAACCGGTTGCCGCATCTCGACGGAACGAGGGGAAAAAAGGGATGAATTTCTTTAATATCAAAGATTAAAGAGAATATTATTTTTAAGTCCAACTAAAACACTGCAAGGTAACTGATTTTTATAAACAGTAGCTAATGTATTAAAACTTTTCTCTATTTGAATTTAGAATTAAAAGACGATACTTGAGGACACTATCGTAGCTGACTTTATTTCTATGGAGTAGTGGGCTCGAGTCTTGATGCAACTTAAGTTCCTCCGTGTAGAGGAACTGATACACGTTAAATCTGTTGAGGCTCAGGATTTTCACTTTGCATGTTTGAAGAATGGGGTTAAATCTCATGTGTCATCCTCGTCATTAGACCATTTTTAAAAATTATGAAACGTCATCCTTCAGGTACTGTGGTTTCTTAAAATAAAATAAACGGAGGAAAGAAGGATGAAAAGAAAAAAAGAAAGAAAAAGGGAGAAAAAAATATTAATATGAGGTTCTGGCTTCATTTAAATAAATGTATAATCGAAGGATAGTTTTCTAAGACAAAGTTTGGTTTGACATTTGTCTTTTTTGTTTTTTCTTTCTAATTTTGATCCTGGACTAACAGTGCATTTGTATTGGAAATACGTATTGCACAAGCAGTGGCATACATAAGGATGGGTTTTGGGAGTTTAAACTCTTTTCTCATAGGCCAACATACTGTACATATTTAGTTTTTAGCATAAAGAATGTACCTTTTGGAACTTTTTCCGCTGTGTGTTTTCTTAAAATATAAAATGTAGCATACCTTGTGATAGCGGTCGGTTCCTGCTTACATCTGAACCCCCCCTTGTCTACCTGTAAACCCGGCTAGATGTGTGGGAGAAACTGAATGATCCACATACATGATTTCAATCTAATAAATTTATTGTTTCCAAATATCAATCAGACACAATTTCAATCTAATTCAAGTAGGTGATAAAACAGTAGAGCGTAAAGGTGTGATTCTATAGCACAGGGATACTTTTACGGACCTTCAACTAAATCTAAGACAGCTTAAATACGCTCAAATATAACTACGTCGTACACTAATAAGCTAACTTCTAATTAATCAAGCTCACGATACCTGTACTTTTTATGCATCGGATCCTACACTGGAAACTTGCAGGTGATCTTTATCAGGCTTGATCAATGTCGTTGGATCTACGCTCTGTAATCTTTTTCCTGGACAACTCCAAG
This sequence comes from Trichonephila clavata, assembly GCA_019973975.1. Lineage (NCBI taxonomy): Eukaryota > Metazoa > Arthropoda > Arachnida > Araneae > Nephilidae > Trichonephila > Trichonephila clavata. The sequence goes on from BMAO01020382.1 coordinate 82,134, forward strand.
ACATCTTACTAATTCCACTATCTTTCAATATTCAACTAACAAATACTCGCAGACTCTATGTTAACTCCTACTTGCCAACTCCAACGTGCCAACTCACAAACTCGCAAAAACATAATTTATATAATATACTTCATTTACATAATCACGCTTTCTTGTTGGTTGAATTAATTTATTTTTTCCCAGAAGAGTCCAGAAGGTGTGAATAAAGTCGCGGATAGAACCGTCACATCCTCATATAAAAAAAGTGTGTGTTCACCAGTGTTTGTAATTAAAAAATATATTGTCCATGTTACACCACACCACCACATGCACACTGTTTACTCGCAGTGAAGACAACAAAGTTCATTTTAATTTTTTTCTCATCCTGTTGTCTCTTTTTTTCTTCAAAAATTTCTTTTGTACTTTATAAGTCATGCAACCTTGTAATTCCTAAAGTATGTTTTAAGCGTGAAGAAACTATGTAATTCTTTTTAACAAGATCTACTGATATTTGTTTATAAATTCCGCCAGTAAAAAATGTTTCTCAATTAAGACTGAATGCGGGGATGATTGCTTCCAGTTTGCAGTTCTAAGCCTTAGTGGGTGAGTTTGGTCCCCTGAGCATTTTGCCAATTACCCGCATGTTGCCTTAAGATTCTTTCACACCAAGCAGCAAACCGGAAACGACGAAAATGTAGCCAATCAGAGGTTTCTGTTCTCTTACACAAACTCTGATTGGCTGTATCTTCACCAGTCGTTGTTTACTGCATCGGTATAAAGGAACTTCTAGATTGTGATTATTATAAACAATCCATCAATCAAAGTCTTTGTCACCATATCAAAACAGCCTTTGTTGCTACGCATTCTACAAAAATAAGTAACTATATAAACATATATATTTTACTATTATTGATGTGTAACATCTTTACTCTCGGTTGCAGGATATTTGCTGGAGTGATTTCATGAAAAGGGACGGAAATGCGTAACAGGAAGTCGGGGGAAGTGCGCGCTGTTTGATTTGACAGATTCAGTACCTTGGGGGTGTCTCTTCTCTAGCCTCGTCTCGGGGTCCAACTCTAGTAGCAATTAAGACGCCCGCCTACCGCACATACCAGCAAGTCTTATTAGACTTCATCCAGAATAAACTTGTGATTCTTACGCTCAAATGTCAAAGTCTCAGGGTTCGTTGTGTGTGAAATCTGAGGATATATTTATATATGTGTAAACTATATATATTAACAATTATATTTCTTGTTAAGCGTCTGACAAAGCTCATCATTCTTAAAAAACATAGGAGTAAGTTATATGTAATTATCTGAATAAATATTTAAGTGCTTATCATTTTCATACTTAGATGTTAATTCCTGTCGCTGTCAATATAATATTTTTAATTGCGACTAAAAAAGATTTCTCGATTAAAAAAAACTAACTAATTAAGTAAACGGGTATTTTTGATTTTCTCTAATATTTCTAATTTTTAAGCATGCACTTGACGGTGTCTCTTCGCTATCCTCGTCTGGGGGTGCAACTGTAGTTGCAATTAAGACGCCTGCCTACTGCACATACCAGCAAGTCTCGTCATTTTGGTGGTCGCATACATTTCTCCGAATCAAACAGTTAAAAAAAATTACAGATCTCCTGCATTTTGTACTTTTACCATATACCGAAGGTGATTCTGCTCTTTTTTTAAAAAAAAAAAACTATCACTCGCTTCTTATGAATTTGAGTGGTGATTTTAATGTTAACTTCAGTTTGCCAGAAGCTGAGCCGCTCATAGCTTTTCTGAAAGATGAACTCAAGCTCGAAATGAAAACTAATCGAAATGTTTCGACAACTAACAGTGGTACTGTTATTGACGCCGTTTTTCAGCGATTTTTAAATACTTTGAAATCACAAGTATATGTGTCATACTTTAGTTTTTATAAATCTATTGTGTCCGCTCTTTCCCAAATTGAACAATAATAAATATTTTTGATAAAAAACTGCATTACTCCTTGTGTTAATTAAATAAAATTTTCATTAAAGATATAATTACTCGATAGAAAATTTTTTCCAGTCATAACCGATTCATTTCTTTCAGAATTAAAGTCACTATTGCGTATTTATCATGATAACAAGTCAGATGTTACACATCATATGCGATTACTGTAAGACTCGTTTCTTTTTTATTGATGTTATTACTCAATTTATTTTGGATGAGAGTATTTTGGCTGTTAAGATCGCTTCTTCGTGTGTCTAGGATGAAGTAAAGTACCTAATTTACAAAAGTAGTATTTTGTGAAACAATGGAGGCTGTAGAAATTAAATTGAACAGGACATTTTATACTTCTTACGGCACGTTGCAGAAATTAGATGAATAAAATGTGTCCCAGGTGTCTTCGTAATCTAACTACGGCTTAAAAACACGAGGTTCTTTTGTACTAGTTTAATGCTCTGTTTTCAAGCAAATTTAATCAAGCTAAATTTTAATGATATCGTTAGCACATTAGAATAATCAAACAATACAAGATCTGTTTTTATTTTTGGCCAAGATGTGTATAGACCAAGTAGTGTAACCAAGAGGGATATAGACCAAGTACTGTAACCAAGAGGGTTTTAGACCAAAAAGTGTACCCATGAGAGGTATAGACCAAGTAGTGTAACCAAGAGGGGTATGGATCAAGTAGTGTATCCAAGAGGAGCATAGACCAAGTAGTGTGTCCAAGAGGGGCATTGGCCAAGTAGTGTATCCAAGAGGGGCGTAGACCAAGTAGTGAAAAATAGTGTTGGCCATGAGAGAACTCATGGCCAACACTATTTTTGTCTATCCAGGATCTAGAATCCTAGTGCCACTGAAGACTTGCTACTTAGCAGGGTCGATCCTTGACAAATATGTCAAAACTGAAAGTCCTTTCGTTGTTATTTTGTGGAAACCTGGAGATTGGGGTACCAGTTCAGGTGTCGTCCTCATCACTTAACCATGGTTCAAAATTATGAAATCCGTCTTCAACTGACCACGTTTTACTTCAAACTGCGACGTTAGTAAATAATTATTATCTTGTTTGTTTCATTTTAAGGCAAATTTAGGAAATGTCTGATAAAAACTGAGAACTATTTTTCAACGAGCAAAATGTCCCATATTCGAAATAAGTCGAAGTGGTAAGAAAACATTTAAGCGTTCTATTCCATACCGAAGTTAAACTTTTAAATTTAGAAATATTAAATAATTGCCCAATTTTTCAATAAATAATGAAGTTTTAACTTAGACAGTGCTAAAAAAATCGATATCAAAATATAAGAAACAGCATACGAAATGATCCTGTACTCAAAGGAAAACGCTCTGATGAATTATAACTAAAACGAATTGAATAATCTTACTTCCTTAAGTAGAAGCTTTGAGGATTGAATTAGTTTGATCTTTACGTGAAGTGTGTACTTACTTATGCAATGATGCATAAATGTAGTAATATTTCTGTTTATTTTTTATCATCTCTTGAGGTTTAGTATTCGAAAGAATCAAAATAACTCGAAGTAGTTTCTTGCATGTTGAATAAAAGTGAAGAATGAATAAATAACAGAAAAAACAAACAAAAATATGTTAGAAAATTGGGAATAAAATATTCACTAAGGGAGCTCTGTATCTATCATGCTTTAATATTTAGAACTTAACATAAACATTCAGTAAAACTGCTTCACGTTTAAGAAAATATAATTCATTTATTCAATAAAATTATTCATTTAAATGTTTAACCAGCATAGGTGATATTTATTTCCAGTGTATTTAAAAGAAAAGTGTTCTTTTTATCGATTAATGAAGTCTGAATTTTGTACTTTAATATTAGAGCATTTTTGTGCCAGCATGTTCTTTTTTTAATTTAGTGTTTCCTTAATGAAATATTATGCACAACTCTTGTTTTGCCCATGAGAGGGATTTTCAAAAAATCTTTAGTATTGTCGAGAAAAAAAGTAATTTTATCTACCAGAACTTCGATTTAGTTTATCATTTAGCTATTATTTATTAAGTGTCCTGATTCTTTTTTGTTGTAGACATGTTATTTTTTCTTTATTCTCCATGGTTGAAAAGGGGAGGGAAAAAAAGAACAGAGCGAACTTGGACATTTTCTTTTATTTCTTATGTCACGCTCATGGCTATAAGTGAATCGCTGTGATTTGTCATTTTTCCTGTATTTCACAAAAATATATTATTTTTTTCTTCAACGAAAAATCTTTCGATCTAAAGATATAAGGATCTCACCTGAGCGCCTAAAGGTGAGGGAGATTTTGCAGGAAGTCTAGCCATAATTCAAAAACAATCTAATTTATTCACAATTCAATCGATAAATAAATGCACCCAATTGATAAATATGAAGGTGTGACGGATCTGTACGGTTCTTTACTAATCCTCTACAAATTTCTTTCAAATTTTATTTATTTCAACCAATCTCCACCGGGAGCCAAAGCGTGATTTATGCAAATGAGATATTTTATATAAATTCGGGTTTAGCGAGTTAGCGAGGGAGGATGAAATGAAATGAGTAATAGTTGTCAAGTGAAGAAGTAGATTTTGTAAAGTAAAGTGAATCGAAGCGTTGGGAATCCAACTCACAGTTGTTGATAAAATTAGTCCGTAGAAAAGCTACGGGAAAAGCTGAAGATAGAAGTCGGATATTAAAGAGGAATTCTAGCCTTGATCCGATCCAAGTGACCTACAAGACGGACCTACCGTAGTTTAGGAAATCAGGTTAGTGATTTAAGAGTTGTAATTACGTATACGTGTGTAGCTGTAATTGTACGCGCTTGTCTTTCGTGGATTCAGTTCAGATTTCGTAGTTCCGCAATCAGTGATCCCTTCTCATTCTCCACTGTGTTTTATTGTTCTTAAAATTGAATAGTGTTTATGTAATCTCCTTAATTAAGAGTTATCAATAAATATAGTGATTTATTTAGATGTCTATGGAATTCTTTAACCCGCCTACACGTTCCGAACCTAATAATACTGGAAGGGGAGTTGATAATCTTAGGGGAGCTTATGTAACACGACAAAGGGATACGCGAGATATGAGAAGACTTAAATGTTCAATTCACTTACTTATTTAATTCTTTTTTTTTTTTTTTTTTTTTTTTTTTTTTATTTTTTCAATTTTCACTTACTTATTTCAATTCACTTTACTTATTTACTTATTCAATTGCATAATTTAGGAGAGTAAAAAAAATAATTCTTAATATAAGAATAAATGATGAACGAGAAAATTATTGTCATTGGGGTAAAAGCGTGGGGTGTTCTATAAATATATCAATTGTTATAGTTTCTAACTTTTTTCAATTCCGAAATTGCAACCCACGCTTTTACCCCAATGACATTAATTTTCTCGTTCATCATTTTATTCTTATATTAAGAATTATTTTTTTACTTTTTAGTTCGATTTAGTATAAAAGCGTGTTCTTTAGCTTTTTTAAATTATAATTTATTTTTCATTTTTTAGTTCGATCGACAATAAAAGCGTGTTTAGTTTTTTAAACTGCCATTTATTCATTGTTGAATTTATCCTTGAGTTTGATATTTGGAGCCAGAATTACGTGGCTGCTGGAATAAGTCTTACTCTTCAACGGGTTTTAATTAAAGGGTCTGATGTGTATTTATTATCTCTGTTTACAGGACCTCGGATGAGTCCGGCATCGTTATATTAGATTCCGTCTCAAAAGAACAGGTCAAAAAAATAAAATGTGTGGTAAGAAGAAAAAAAGTTCGAATTAAAAAAAATTTAATGTACCATGTTTTTATAACGGACTAAAAAGTATAAAAAATTCCTCCTTTTCATTTTTTGAAGTGAAAACTTCTTTAGCGGCGTTGAGCACTTACTGGTAGGGGAAAATCTTATAAGTTCGCGTATCCGACATGCTCTGACTGGCGCATGCGCAGTGGGCTGTACGCATTACATACTTTTTGGATGGGTGAAATCTCGAGCGTTCACGTCATCGAAATGCTTATAGCAGTATATCTGTAGCTATACAGCTGACGTATAGTGCTGTGTATATCTTGTAAGTGAAGTTGAATGGATTTAGTGAAAAGTTCAATGTGTATATACTGTGCATTGCTCGTTGCAATTCCGAGAATGGGCAATACATATTAATGTGTGGTTGCCATTTATATTTCGCCTGGAAAATCTATGAACAGATACAACAATTTTTATTCGAAAATTTGATGATTTATGCAAAAGAAGATTCTGAAATACTCGAAAAAGATTTGGCGAAAAATATCATAATGTACGATGATTTTAAGTGGAGACTTAAATATTAACTTTGCAGATGATAAAAATCCACCACTAATTGAATTTCTAAATGAAACACTTAATTTAAATACGTCCAATGATCGAAAACCAGTACTACAAAATATAAAACGACGATCAATGAGGTTTTTACGCGATACTTAGATAAATTTGTGAATCAAACATTTTCCTTTCTTACTTTAGTTACCATAAGCCTATTGTATCTTTTTTAGGACATAATGAAATAATTGAAAGTACAAAACGTCTAGGTATTGTTGAAATGAATGATGACAATGATGCAAACAATTAAAATAATGTTAAAAATCAAGTACATTGAAATTTAAGTAAATACAAATGCTATCCATAAATAATATGATTATATATTGTTATTTCAATTGAATTGTATTTATATATTGTCATGATCTTGTACAGCCCGTAATATATTTGAATAATAAAAAAACATATAAACATGCATTTAGTTGTTGATCGGAGTGTCAATAGATGTGAAAACCAGATTGATGTTGATAATTTTAATTCAAACATTATGAAATTTCAAATTTTAATACTAAAAGTTCCAAGTTTTCACTTCTATCGGCAGTTTATATAACTGCCAATTTTATTTTTTCTACTTTTTTCACATTTTCATACGTTGTCATCCGCTTCTGAGATATGGTCCAAATTTCAAGTCTCTAGCTCATCAGAAAGTCACACAGTTTAAAATCAATTACAAAATTCCACCCGGACAGACATTAAAGAAAGCAAGTTAATAAAAACATGGTAATATTAAGTGTCAATCGTCTTCTCACCTTTTAAACGTATTGCTATAACGTTAATTCGTATCATCCCTTCGTATTGCTTTATAAAAATAAAAAATATTTAGCAGTTAGAACATAAATTATTTTTTTCATATCACGAGCCTTTTTTTTAATTTTCATTTTCAGAAAAATGTTTATATTATAGAAAGAAATTGAAAACAGACACTCACCCTCCACTTTCTCACATACAGGACACTTTTTTGTTTGTTTTATTTTTATAAATCACAAGTGTATTAATAAAAAACACTCGCTGTAGGGTTACACCTTTTTCTTTTAGTCACTAAATCTGGAATTAGTCGCCAAATCTGGAAATGGTATATTGAATCAGTCGCCAAATCTAAAAATGGTATATCGAATTAGTCGCCAGATCTGAAAATTGTATGTGCAATTAAGTTGCCAAATCTGGAAGTGGTATTTGGAATTGTCGCCAAATCTAATTATCGTGATTCCTGACGATCCTGATGAGGACAATGGAATAAAATTATGAAATTATTGTATTGTCATCGGTCCTTGACAAGTGTGCAAAATTTCGAATTAATCTGACCTTTTTAAGTGGGTGAAAATCGAGTTCCTAGATTCCGTTACATGCAAGTGAAACTTATAAAAGCGTGTTAAAAAGAAATTTGTTTGGAAGGAACCGAATGTTGGGAATACGTAACTGGCCGTTAAAAGTCCTCTCGTTGGCTTGGTGTGGAAATTAGAAGAGTGTGGCGCCAGTTGAAGTATCGTTCTCGTCACTTGACCGATCTGTTGCCAACAGTCTTCGTGTTGTTTTGTTGCCCGACGTATTATAGACACTCAATCACTCCGGCCATAAACACTAAATTCACCGACATTTTATATATACTGTAATACCTCGACTTACGCGATTGTCAAAAATCGTGGATTCGTTTTTTTTTCTTTTTCTGCCCCCCCCCCAAATGAATTTCGGTTGGAATCAGTGCCAGAGCCTGATGAAATTGGCAATGTTATTGAAGAAGAGGAGTGTTGATCTTCTCAGGCAAAAAAATTTAGAAGTGGATAGTGAAGACGTTCAAGCACTGTTAGATCTCTACAATCAGAAGCTGACAATTGATGAGCTGATAGAAATTGTTAGGAATTTATATTCCATCTTCCCTCTAACCCGGCTAGATGTGTGGGAGGAACTAAATGATCAGACGACATGAGGAACTCAAATTATTTATTTATCTCTGTATTCAACATAGACACAAATAACACTCTAATTAAGATAAATTTGATCAATTAGAGGACGAAGGTGAGACAAGATAGCGTGGGGATAATATATACGCTCATTCTTATATATTTTTGATATAACTTATACAAAGCTTGTTTTAAGAAGCGCACTCATAATTTAAGTCTCTAACTTATATTTGAACTAAGAGCACAGTACCTGAACTCTTGCAATCCTTTACACTTTAGACGTAGCCTTAAACACTTCTCCAATAGTTGACTTCAGCACTTCTTCGAGATTCCAACTTCACGCGTCGTGCACTGTTTATGTATATGTATTACTATCAATTTGCTTGCTCCTCATCTATTCACTTCACATCCAAGCTGCCCTCACTTCACTAACTCTCAAAACTTGAGAATACAGAATCTATATATTAAACTTAATTTGCATAATCACGTTTTCCTGTCCTCGGAGAAAGTTGGTTGAAAGAATGCTTTCCCTAAAGGATTCCCCAAGGAGTTAGTGAACGGACGCGTATAGATCCGTCACAAAATGCAAGTGCAAGAGCAAAACAATGAAGATTCGTATGCATGAATACCATATAATTATGTGCCATGTAAAAGATTCCTTAAGTATCAATTTGGCTTAGTTGCTCTCGGCAAAATTAAATCACGTCAATATTTAGCATCTGATGAGAACTTCAATTAAAATGAATTCGAGCGTCCAAATTTGTAAGCGAGTGCCACCACGAGATGGTGCCACCATGAAATGGCTCTCACATATAGGGATTTGCCCATTCTGCAAAGGCTAAGTTGCTAAAATATTCCCGTTGGGGGCGGATGTGAGAGGGTTCGAGTAAGAAACGGACATGATCTAAAGTTAACTACTTTTGTTTCAGCATTTAGCACTGCTGAGAATTTATTTGAATGCACTCTGATAACTAAACCCGGACGGCAATAAAATTTATTAATAATGTTAGATGTATCCAATCACTTATCTTAATTATTCTCTTGAAAGCTTCTGTTTCCAACTTGCTAATTCGTCAGCCATAAAGTGGACGTCTTCCATCTTTCAGTGATTCCTTCTCCTTAGATTTAATATTACGATGTGCCACCAATGGTCGTTCACACTATGCTTTCCGCTTTGGACCAACCATCCCCTCACCTACTCAACGATTGGCATTTAAATAGAAGTTTACATTTACATAAAATCAAGTCCTCTCTACGGAAAGCGATTTTCAAATCAAAATCACAGTTAAAAAGAGTATTATTTTCAACAGGACGAGTGAAAACCCGAATAGATCCCGTTACAAAAAGCAGCCCAATTGAAAAAAAAAATTCAGAGCTTACTTCAATTATAGTATATATTTCTTCCAACAATTTCCTTTAAATTGAATTTCAGAGGTAAATTTTTGAATTTGTATTTAAATAATTCACTAATAATAAAACACAAAAAGTACTATTAGATTAACTTTTTATTTATTACCCAAAATTCACAGCCTATTATTACTATTGCAAATAGAAATGACCAACTAGCAAATAGTGGTAAATATAGCTTTTTTTTTGTCTCGGGGATTACCTACAGCCGGTGCTCTCAACCGGGCGTAAGACAACCTGTACATAAACACGATCGAATGATATTCTCTTTGAAAACTTGTGGAATTTACCAAACACCAAATTTCCTTATTATTTGTCTATAATACTGGATAGAAATACAATTCAGAGGAGAAAATGCAGTGTTAAAAATAATATATATATATATATATATATATTCAAATGGGCTGTATTTTGGCACACTGGCCTTTGTAAACATGGCAGTCCCCCAACTGGCTGGACCATTTAAGTGGTGGCCCCATCTAGTGTCGGCTATTGCTACCAATTTTTTGACGCTAAAGTTAGTTTTAATTCAAGCTCTTATCAGATCCAAAATGTTGCCGTTATTTAATATTTGCCGCGAGTACCAAAGCCAAATTGGTACTCAAAAGATCTCTTACGTGCAATATAATCATATGGCATGCGTACCTACGAGTTTCGCACCCAGAAAATCTATCGACTCCATCCGGGATCGAATCCACAACCTTGGGTTTACTGAAGGGCACACTACCTATATAAGCCACCGAGTCAATACCAAAAATAATATTAAATGTTTCAATAAATGCCCTCAAATAGAACCAAAACAAACACAAATGGCAAGTGTTGAATATTCCAGAATTTCCAATTTTTAGTTTAATCAGCAATATATTATGCGTAAGAAAAATGTAAGTAATATGTAAAAAATTTGAATATTTTTTTTAAAAAAAGAGATTATATATATATATATATATATATATATATATCTTTGAATAACATCAATAAATAAGAATCAGACAAGCTTTTAGCTCAAGGCTTGGAAGTGCTCTCTTTTCTGAATGATTTATCTATTTTTTTGTAATTTTTACTTGTTAGCCCTGCTAGGGATTGTATTTATGTAATGTGATATTTTGTTGAGGGTCCCTTTTCCTGATTTTTCTTTTTTCGCTCTCTCTTCGAGTTCCGTGCTTCTTCTATCTCAAAGAAGAGTCTCCCATCTTTCCAGCAAGAATTCGTCGTCTTGCAAAAGCAGCCAGTTTTTCTTTTTCCCTAAAGTATTTTTCCTTTTATTTTTCCTTTTTTTCCCCTTCATCTTCCGCTGTCCGAGTCTTGCCAACGAAAAAGGTTTCCTCTCGAGTTTTCTTCCGCGCCCCCTGGTGGTCACAATCTACTTAGAAAAATTCCTTCTTTTTCGTCTTCCACCGAATGGCAACATTACTGAATTCTTCTTCTTTCCTTTTTGCAGAAAAGTATATCTCCTTTTCTTTTCACTTCAGGTGTTCTGAAAACTGCACGTGTGATTTTTTTTTTTTTTTTTTGAATTTAGTGTCTGGAGATTTGGTTCAAAGAAATAAAAAGGAGGAGGAGAGAGGAGGGATACGTTTTGTTCTTAACCTTATTGGAAAAATTTGTTATCGATGCTGTTCAAGCTCTGGAAATTGTTCATAAAGGAAAATCGTAATTTTTGTATTACACAGAGTTCAAGAAAACACTGCAAAAAATATAACTATGAAGCAAAATTTTAAACTGTTTAAATGCTCTGAAAATCTTTCCGTTAAAAATATATTCCCTTTTCCTGAAAACTGGAATATATGTATTCAAAAATAAATGACTATTTCTTAAATTATAATCTTTTCTGAGAGATAAATTTCCAGTAAAAAATATTCTTGTTTTTCATTATATATAAATGTTATAAAAGTTTTAGCTTTAAAAATATTCTAATCTTTTTCTTAATTACTAAGAATAAAACGTTTCTAAAAATAGAAGTTCATTGGCAGATTATTATTTTTTTTAATGCTAAATTCAATGACGAATAAATCCTTGTTTTAAATTATATTTTTTAAAATCCATTCATTGATTAAACTAAAAATTCAAATCAGCTATGAATGTTGAATTTTTTTCCCGACTCTTTATTCATGTAATTAATTTTATTACGTTGTTTCCTCCCCTCTTTTATTAAAGTATCCGACTACCCTAAAATCATTAATTTTTTCAAAAATTGACAATTTTTTTTACGATTTTATTTTATAGGCCATCTTATGAGCTTTGTAAAAGTACGTTTTTTTATTTTCCATTCACCAGAAAAAAAACTACAAGTGTTTTAGTAAAGCAAATGCCACAACTTTTAACAAGATGTCAAACTTTAAAATGCGTTTTACTCGAAATGTGTGTGTTTTCCCCCGAAAAACTCAAACGGGGACAACGACGGGGCAAGATTCTTAGGGGCCCAAAGCCTAACAAACGCAAAGTACAGCTTCGGGCCCCAAACCTGATTTTGCAGGGGCCCTAATATTCTCCGTTATGCCAGTGGATAAAACCCAACCAAGATAGGGCTTTTTTTTTGCACCAGGGACTTATAGGATACCTAGCTACACCACTGTTCATTTAGATCAATGATCTTCAAACTCCGGACCGTGGATTGGTACTGGTTTATTTATCAAATGGTACTGGGCTGCCCAAGAAACATTAAATTATTTCTATTTTATTACTGTTGTGTATTTCTCTCATATTGCCAGCTGGGTGGCGTGGTTAGTTTATCGCTGGCCTTCTACATCCAAGGTTGCGGGTTCGACCTCGACCCAAGTCGGTGGGTTTTCATGATGCAAAAAATCGACAGCGGCCATGTCGTATGATTATACGGCATGTGAAAGATCTCTAGAGTGTCTGTTTGGTTTGGATGCTCTCGGCAAAATTAAATCCTAGTACAGGTTCGCATCGTCAATAGCTCAGGTGCCTCCCTCTGTAGAAGAAACTGGGCGTCAAAATTGCTTGCTGTAATTGGTATTGCCTATATGGTGCAGCCTTAAAACGTGATACCACCTCCTGGGGAATGTACTAGCTCTGCAAAAGTTTAAAATACCAATGCGCAGCCCCATTGAAAAAAAAATTTCTCTCATGTTTGTGTGACTTTCCGTGTTAAATCACTTTATATTCCTTTTTTAGTGGCGTAACTGTATTTTATTCTGAAGGTATATTCAAATTAAATTAAATTTATTAAATTAAAACAACCTTATAAATATACAAAATCCTCATCCCACCCTCAGCGGTCTGCGGTAAAACTATCAAACGCTGACTGGTCTACGGTGAAAAATAGGCTGACACAGATAAAACAAATATTTTGACTGTGGTGACCTGTAGCCACCCCTTACACTAATACTTTCCTGTCTATCTGAAAATCCGGCTGGATGTGTAGGGGACTTAAATGATCAAAAGACATAATTACAATTCAAGCAGATTTATTGATGTTTATCAGTAAATAAGCTTAGAGACAACACAATTCAAGTTAAGATAAATAAGTGAGAGTGGAGTAATGAAGTGGGGTATCAATACTAGCGGAAACTACAGAATTTTTCAACTGAATCTAGGAAAGCATAAACGCACACAATTACAACTACACCACACGATACTAATCTGATTTTCTTTATCAAAGTCACTGGCCTTATATTTTACTGCGGCGTTTCCTTTGTGACGACTTCAGGCCCTTTATATTCCTGGAAGGATGGGTGAAGACTCCACGCTCCGTAATAATGAATTTCACAATTTTAAATCCGCTTCTCTTCGCGTACATCAACACGTATCAGGCTCGCGTCACTTGTCAACAACTACGTGTCGACTACTCGATCTTTAATTCACTTGACTTCTCACTTCCTACTACTTAGCTTCTTAACTCACGAAAACCGAATTTATATAATATACCTTATTTATATAAATCACGCCTGGCTCTCGGTGAAAATTGGTTGAAATAAATAAATTTTTTTAAGGAAAAAAAAGAAGTTAGTGAAAGACCGTATAGATCCGTCACAACTTTAGATACAGTTTAATTGATAAGATATATGTACCAGAGAAAAAACATATGTGTACTTTTTAGGGGAAATCAGGTTTAAATTTGCAAAAAATTATCTTCCTAAAATTTTTTTCCTCTTATTTAAGTTGAATAAAATAAATCACGCGATATAAAACTTTTTTTCACACACGTTTATTTGGGCATCGCAACTAGAAACAAACCGAGACTATCTCCTCTAAAAAGGAGGTTTGAGAAGCACGATGACTTTTAGTGTAACCACCCAAGCTGTATTAGTTATTAAAACTAAAACGTAGTAAAATCACAACATCTCTCTCATTCTTTCACCGTGTTGTATGTGTGAGTCTCTTTTAGCGTGTTATACGAACATGATCACAATTTTTCCGCCTAGTATTCGAATCCATGTAATATGAACCTTGTTATAAGGAGGTTTATCGTATTTTTCTACTGTGGTTTTGAAATTAATGTGAAAAACCAAAAATCTGTCTAGAAAATTTGTTAGTTCAATGTTTTTTTAGTTAAGCCTATTTCTGCCCGTCTCTGGTAAAAGAAGGAGCATTTGACCTTTGGCGTTTCAAATGTCGTAGAGTTCACGTGAATCACACAAAGAAATAAAAGAAAGAATTTATACGAGCCTGGAATATAAATAAGGTTTTTAAAAAAAACTACGTAATCTAGATTTTTTTTGTGGAGGGCATTTTTTGACATTCAAGCACTTTAGTTTTTTGTTAATTTTTCGAAGATTTACTCTTCCTTTTAGCCTAAGGAGCAAATGAAGCTAAACTAAAATCTAGCTACAGAAGAGTCTACTGAAAAATTTATCAAATTTTTAAATTCGAAGTGTATTAATTTTTATACTAATCGAACACGAAATTTTGGACGTCACTGTAAAATGATCGGACAAAGAATATAAGGATCTCGTTTGCGCGCCTAAGGGTGTGGGAGAATTGGAAGGAAGACTATATAGCCATATATTTCAAAAACAATCTAATTTATTCACAATATTAACCACAACTCAAATTCAATCGTTCAAGGATTAGCGATGCACCCAATTAATAAATATGAAGACAATAAACGAGGTACGTGAGATATGAGAAACCTTTAATACTTGTGACGGTTCTATACGTGACCTTAAATACCAATCCTCTTGGGGAAACTTTGGGGCCAGCATTCGCATTAATTCACAGCCTCTATAGAAGAAACACTGATATTTAAATTAGTTTGACTATATAAAGTCTATAGGTTTTGTAGATGTAAGATAGAAGGAGTAAGAGAGCTGTTGCGGTGATACCTAAGTGAGAATATTAGAATATTTCATTGAGTATTTCACAAATATACCACGAGTTAAAGAAGGAATTGCTAAGATATTAAATTATTAGATTAAGGATCTAAGATAGATTGAATTAGATTTAGTATTAGGATCACTAGCGCTTGTTCACTTTGTTTAGTTAACTTAGTTGTGTTTACTTAGAGTTATTCCTTGAGAATATATTGCTCGCTTTATATATCACTTCCAGGTTTTCCTTTATAGTTTCACTTGTGATTGATTAAGTGTGTTGAAGAGAAAAAAAAATAGTTGTTATAGAAGTTGTTGGTGATGCTTTGTTTAATCCTACACCCTTAGGTAGACAAGACAGTGAAGGAGCGGTGACAACTAGGTCGCGCTCACATACTTAATACACTTACTCAACGCAATAGTTCTTAGCTGTTTAATTTAGATTCAATCTCCTGTGACAGATCGTCACCTTAAGTAATTCAACTATCAAAAATTAAATATCCACGATTCACATTCAAATTGATTAATCACTACTCCTCTAGCAATTCATCCGTAGCTGTTTAATTTAGATTCAATCTCCAGTGACAGGTCGTCACCTTATGTAATTCACTATCAATATTATATCACATTCATTTGATTATCATATTCTATTCTCTTAGCTGTTTAATTTAGATTCAATCTCCAGTGACAGATCGTCACCTTATGTAATTCAACTATCAAATATTAAATATCCACGATTCACATTCAATTTGATTAATCACTACTCCTCTAGCAATTCATCTTAGCTGTTTAATTTAGATTCAATCTCCAGTGACAGATCGTCACCTTAAGTAATTCAACTATCAAATATTAAATATCCCGATTCACATTCAATTTGATTAATCACTACTCTTCTAGCAATTTATCCTATCCCTCTTTCTAACCTGAAAGCCTAGACTATATATAGTCCTAATTTACATATTCACGTTCTCTTCTTCGAGGAGGAGTTTTATAATAAAATAATTTTTAAAGTCCAGAAGAACTGTTAGTTAAAGGAGCGCAGATAGAACGGTCACAGTGTAGCAGTTCACAGTGGTCACACTCCATACTAGACAGGCTTCTCCCGAGGTAAATGCTTTATCTCTAGTTCATGATTTCACACTTTTTGATATGACTTGTTGCTTAACTCACAATTAAAATTTTTTGCATATTGTTATGCTGCTGTATTTTTCTGGTATTATAATATGTCTTTGTATCACGTTTCGTACCAACACAGTAAATGGTTCATCAGTTTTCACAGATTTTATGTTTGTTACCTTAATTTTGGACATGAGTATGTATAATAGTGCAAGATGAATTAAGTGATTTCCAAAAAAGGTACCTGATAAACATGAACGTTTTGATACATAGACCTAAGCCTGGTCTAGGACCTCGGCCTTGCGGTTGGGGCTTGTCTCATTCTCCACTTGACCCTAAAAAAGATTCTAATCCGAATAATTTTAGTATTAATAAATATTATTCTCAGGCATATTCTCCGGAACATTTGGAATTTAGAATTATACGCAAAACTGGCAACAGTGGCCAGACAGCATTACAATATCCTGCCCATTATCCACGTCTAGGCCTAGACCTACCAATATGCACCATCATTACTCATTTACATGGTGGGTGGCAATCGGTCGGGTTGGTTTGTGAGACTGTGTGCCACGCACATTTATTTGCTACGGGTTACTATTTTGTATGAAGTTTTGACAATGTATGTTATATACATTGTATGTGTTTTTAAAAAGGTCGCAGATTGGGCCAACTTTTGTGTAGAGTATAGAGCCTCAAGAAGTCTTAAGACGTCATTGCAGATGGATAATTAAAGAATTCACAGATAAGCATTAGTATTCATCTGCTCCATCATCGGTACGTACCTGATTCAGAGGGTGAGTGAAAGTTTATTAACGTCGCAATCACACTTTCTAAAGCAGTGGGAGAGCTATTGGGGATGGACCTCGAAATTTTGAACTGCGATAAAATGACGAGGGTGACACCTTAGCTAGTGACATCCATTCTAGTTTCTACACCCTGCCAATGTGATGATTTTGAGCCAAGACAAATTTAACGTTCTATGGAATTTGCATTCTTTATTCCCTGTGACCCGGCTAGATGTGTGGGAGGAACTAAATGATCAGACGACATGAGAAACTCGAATTATTTATTTATCTCTGTATTCAACATAGACACAAATAACACTCTAATTAAGATAAATTTTATCAATTAAAGGACGAAGGTGAGACAAGATAGCGTGGGAATAATATATACGATCATGCAAATCTGTCCTTACTATAACTTATACAAAGCTTGTTTTATGAAGGACGAGTTAATGATTTAATTCTCTAACTTCTATTTGAAATAAGATCACCGTACCTGAACTCTTGCAATCCTTTAATATTTTAGACGTGGCCTTAAACACTTCTCCAATAGTGGAACTAAGCACTTCTCGAATTTCCAACTTCTCGCGTCGTACTCTCTTTACGTATACGTACTACTGCCGAGTTGGTAGCTTCTCATCTATTCACTTCACATCCAATCTATCCTCACTTCACTAACTTCAATTTTCATTTCACTAACTTTCAATTCTCGCGTTACTAACCTTCTAAATCGTGAGTACAGAATATATATTAAACTTAATTTGCATAATCACGTTTTCTTTCCTCGGAGAAAGTTGGTTGAACAAATGATGGCCAAAAAAAATCCACAAGGGGTTTGTGGAAGAAAGCGTATAGATCCGTCACAACGTGCATAATCTGCTCAACACAGCGGATTTTCAGTGTCATCAAGACTTGAACTTGCCCCTCGAGAACATCGTCCATCATTTCGTGACGATGGGAATGACCACAGCCATTCATTGGCTTAGTGCAATTGAATCAACACATTTTCAGTACTTAGAAGAAGGCGTGGTATGGTCAATGTTTTTGGGTAAAAGACAAGGTTCAGCAAGCGTTGCAGAAGTGATTCTGTGAACCTTCTTTCTGGACGAGATACAAAAGCTGATTACATGATACCAAAAGTGCATTACTGTGCAAGGAGAACACGAGTAAAAGTTGTGTGGGGCACAGTTCTTCTTGCAAATTCCTAGTTCGGTTCCATAACTTCAGAGCTCAGGTACTTCTCTCTGGGGAGAGAACTGGGTTTCTCTCAAAATTTCTTGAGGCGATTGGTATACCACTTATAGGGTATCGCACTAAAAAGAGATACCAACACCCAGGGAATGTAGGGTCTTCAATGGTAAAATACCAATCTGCAGCCATATTAGAAAAAAAAATTCCTGTGTAAATAAAGATGATACACGAAATGGCCTTTTTTTTTCAATTCCTACTATTAGTTCACACTCTCTATATATTTATCTTGTTCAAATTTTCAATTGTTAATAAAAGGCATTTAAAGCACTCAGTTAAGCTGAAATTTTATATACACGGTTATTTTGGATGACAATGCAGTAATTTAATTATAATTAATAAAGATTAAAACTAATTATTCAAAGAATTACAAATACAGCTACGTTGGCATCTTTTTTGGTGACTTAGCGACCCTTTTGGCGACTTGTGTCAAAATTTGAAAAGGTTATTTTCCCACATTTTACAGCACTCATTTGAACTGAGATTTTCTATACACTATTGTTTTGGGTAACAGTACGATAATTTAATTATAATTAATCAAAACTAATTGACTGATATTAATTATTTAAAGAATTACAGATACAGCCACGTCGGCTTCATTTTTATAGACTTGGGTCAAAAAAAAACTTTAAAATATTTTTTCCCCCTCAGGTTTCAAAGCATTCAGGTGAACTGAAATTTTTTTAAAAAGATTGTTTGGATGACAATACGATACTTTAATGATAATTCATAAAAATTAATTACCACTTAATGTTGTGATTCTGTCATAGGTATATACATATTTATATTAATTGTAACTATTTAATAAAAATAAACTAAAATAAAATTATTTTTTTTATCTAAGTAGGAATTGAATTAAATTTTTTTATATTACTTGTTTTTTTATTTATTCTCGTGCGTGTATGTGTTAACAATAACTTACACAACAGCAATAAAACGCAGACTAATATTTTGCTTGTTACGACTGCTCAATATGAATTAATATCAAATTCCTTCATTCCCATATGTATCAATGTCTAATATATCTCTAGGGATTTCTTATTTTTCCTTTTAAATATGGATTCTTATGAGCCACATAGATTTGAGGTCTGGAATATCTCTTATAATGATTTCATGCCAAATTAAATCCCGTTAAAAAGGAAAATGCTTTTTTTTGTAAAGAAAAAGATGAGAGCATTGAGGCAAAACTTATCTCAGCAAAATATATTTTATTGCTATCAATCTAGAATGAAAGGAAGAAAGAATGACATAAAATTTCAGATAAGATTTTTGTGGAAAATATCCAAGTTTTAAAATATTTCTAGTTTAAACTTTGTTGCAATATGGACAACGATGAAAAGAAAAATACTTCTAAACTTGAATCGTCTTTTCTACAAATATATTACATTGTTTTACTTTAGATATGAAACAATTCCTTTTAATTCTTTTTTTAAATCTTTATACAATAATTCTTACGCGGGATTTTTTATTTTTATTTTGTATTTTTTATGTATTAATATTAAATAAATGTCTAATGTATACATAAAAGTTAACACTTTTTATTAATAAAATATTTTTCCACAGAGTTTAAGAGTAAAAAAATTTAAATGATGTTCAGTAATTAAAAAACGTTTCACACATATTTGAAATGCAGTAAAACAAAAGGCAAGTATTTTTATTTTCTTTTTTTTAATAAAAATAGCATTTTAAATATTTCCTACATGGTAATATGAATTAGATATTAAATTATTATTTTGATATTTAAGTAAAACGTATAGTAGATCTGTAATGTATATAACTGTCTTTAATGGAAACATTATTTGAGGTTCTAATTCTAATATTCCGTCTAAGTAATCTCAGCTATCAGAATGGACACGGAGACGAACTCTTGCTAACCTCAGGTCGGTACTGAATCTATTTCTTTCAATGATTAATTTAATACTTTACTTTAATAATATATCACTATCAAATGCGCGCTAAGCTCGTGAAGTAATTTTCCGTCTATACTTACATGCAGCTTGGCAACTCCTTCTCGATTACATTTACGAAATCTAGACTTTATATAGTTGAACTAATTAGCATATAACTATCTCGTGTTTTTCCCGAAGAGGCTGTGAAATAGTAAAAATGCTGGCCCCAAAATTTCCCAAGAGGATTAGTGATGAATTCTCGCAGATAGCCCCGTCACTATACTTTAAAACGCATTTTACTCGAAATGTGTCTGTGTGTGCGTGTTTGAAAATTATCAAATAGGGACAGTGATTACTGAAAAAGTTTTGAAAATAATTAACTGAAATTTTTTGTTTATGTTCTAATAGTAGAATTGTTTTAACCTTTTGATTTATCAATCACTGTTTTATTACAAAATTTACAGTCCCTTATGTTAATATAATCAATTTTATTTTAAGGAATTTCATGTAATAAATAAGATAAAATGGTCTAGTTTTTATAGAAACTAAAATGTCTCTCATCGTAAAAATCATTTTAAAATGAATAACTCAGCAATACATCAGAATTGAAAAATTGAAAATTTGTTCATAAACTTTTGGTACAGAATGAGCCGCATTTATATTATTTTTTGTAAATGTTTACCCATTTTTTTCCATTTTATTAATAACAATTTTTTTTCTCTTCTTAATTTTAGTACATTTTTCTTAAAATGTACTAAACAATTCAAAAAACAAAAAACAAAAAAAAAAAATCCCAATGTATCCATTTTTCTTTAAAAAAAAAGTTGTCGCAAGTATAGTCAGATACCTTAAACATGTAATGTCCAATTTGTAAATTTATTTCAAAAATTTCTCGAAGAGCTGAAACTGAGAAAGCAATTAATTCCCAAGAACTATTCTGGTGTATAAAGTTAAGGTCGCTTACATGAAAAATGCGATGTCTTGGGGAAAAAAATTTGGAGCTCGTATATATACATGGTGTCCCTAAAACTGTGCCCAAACTGTGAACAACCAGATTCCTCGTTGGGAGTTTATAAAAATGTCCAAAAACTGTACCGATTCCTCGTTTACGAGAAAAATATGGTTAATAATTGTGACGGATCTATCCGGTTCCTTCTTTTAACCTCTGAGGAATTCTTTTTGAGGAAACATTTTTTCAACCAACTTTCTCCGAAGACAGAAAGAGTGATTTTGTAAATTAAGTTTAATATATATATTCTGGATTCATGAGTTTGAAAGTTAGTGAAGTGAGAATAGATTAGAAGTGAAGTGAATTGTGAATAGATGAAAAGTGTGGTAAATCGGCAGTGAAACATATACTTAAACAATGTAAGAAGCGAGAAATCGGAATTTTAAGAAAGTGCATAGTTCAACTGTTGGAGCCGTGTTAAAGTAAACGCAAGGATTAGAAGACCGCTAAAGTTGAGGTACTGTAATCCTTAATCTAGTTCACGCTAGAGAGCTAAATTATTAGTGAGGTCGTTAATTAAACAAGCTCTGAATAAAGTTATCTTAAAGATAGATCTGCATGATTGTATATATTCTCCCCACGTATCTCATCTCACCCCCGTGCTCTGACTGATCAAAGTTATCTTATTTAGAGTGTTATTTGTGTCTGAGTTGAATATAGTGATAAATAAATAATTAAAGTTCATCATGTCGTCTGATCATTTAGTTTCCCCACACCTCTAGCCGGGTCAAAGGGAAGAAGGGATGTAAATTCCTTATATAATAATGAATGAATGAGGATGTACGATGTTTTATGATGAGGCTTTGGAGCATTTATGTGCTCCTGTACGTGATTGGCTGGATAGGGCATACTCTGACCTCTGTATCGGATGTGTGGTTCTGGTTCTATGAACGTCACGATCACCAGATCTCAACTTATTGGAACTGTTTCCTGTGAGGCACTTTCAAGAATTTTGTGTAGTGAGACGTAGTGATTACACAAACGGCTGTTCGTACCTCGGTGGATACTACGTTGCTACGATGTTTGCATTCATCAACGGCTCACTCAACCCTGGTTCAATATGCCCAGTGTGTAAAGGATTGCCCGTTTCATTTCTTAGTGTGAGAGGGTCGGAAGGAAAATTAACCAGAGTCAATATAAATTCTATTTACTAACAACTCTCAATTACGACACAAATTCAACAATCCAAACTAAGAAATGCACCAATTACTAAGAATGTGAAGCAATCGCGGTCTAGACGAGATTCTAGGAGAATTACAGTAAATTTTTAAAGAATTTTATTCCTTCTTCCCTCTAACTCGGTTAGATGTGTGGAAGGAACTAATTGATCAGATGGCATGATTCACTAAAATTGTTTATTTGTCCCAATATTCAACACAGACGCAATAATAATCCAATTAAGATAATTTTGATCAAAAACTAGAGCGCGAAGTTGAGATCAGATAGCATGGGGATAATATTTACGGACATTTAATTATATTCCTACGATAACTTATACAAGCTCGTTTTTAACTCGGACTCGCACTAACAGTTAAACTCTCTAACTTCTATTTAAATAATGAGCACAGTACCTGAACTCTTGTAATTCAAAAACCTTTAGTTGAGGCCTTGAACACTAAAGGTTGGCTTGATCACTTCACATCCGAGCTATCCTCACTTTGGTAAACTTCAATTCTCACTTTAATAATCTTATATTCTCACTTCACTAACTCTCTAACACTGCAAATACAGAATATATATATTAAACCTAATTTGCATAATGACGTTTTCTTGCCTTCGGTGAAAGTTGGTTGAAAGAATTCTTTCCCTAAAGAAAACCCCAAGGAGCTAGTGGTAGGAACCGTATAGATCCGTCACAAATTGGCTCACTTACTTCAAAGCAATATACCTTCTATTTCAATTCGTTCTAATCCAAATTTAATGCTTAATTGACCAAATCGTCAATTTTACTATTAATTAAATAAGTAAAGAGGTTTTTTCCCCTATCAATCAAACCTCTCTCTTTTTTAACGTGAAAATTTAATCTTTATATACAAGTTTTAATTTACATAATCTCATCTTCTTCTTCGGAAGGAAGGCTTTCAATAGAACACATTTTAAAGACCCATTTCCCCAAGAGGACTATTTATATGAAGAACGCGAATAGACCCGTTACAAGTGGACACTTTGAACAACTGTCTTTTTAAATATTTGCAAACACTCCTGTTGATATGTCCAATACGATGTTTTTCTCTTGCATCGGCATAATTTATTTTTCGTATTTTTCTCGTAAATTATGGATCGCACAAGAACAGTTCTATAGGCATTTTTTTTGTATTCCCGATGAGGAATCTAGCAGTGCAGAATCTGGGTGACATTTTTGGGATACCCTATGTACCACGTTGTAAGACGACAGACAATAACAACAACAACAGAAAAAGATAAAAATAAAAAAATCAGGATTACATTTAAGGTGATATATAAACAAGAGCAACATTATCCAAAATATAATTCATTGCAATCTTATAATAGTCGGACTACTATGGGACGTGGCTACGTAGTATAGTTTTACCAACGAGTCTTCATATAGTTAACGAAAATGTTGACCTGAAATTATGGCAGCAACTTTCATTCTTTTCTAAGTGACGATTTTAACACAATAAGGGTCCTTGTGCGTAGTTGACGGTATGAAGAGGGGCCAAAAGAGGGGTTACTAGTGACGAATTTAATGCTTCTAAACTATGCTTAGGCGACAGAGACAACATGTGAGTGTGTAAGCAAGTACATCCAATTTACTACACCACAGCGGATTATTTGAAGATTTTGAAATTCACTCGATTTTAGCATACAGCTATTCTCATTATCTCACATGATAGTTAATCTTATGTAAATTGGACCCCTTAATTCGTGGTCCATCGATACCAGACCATTGTTTCCCGACTCGAATAGCTTTAGCTGCTTATTATGTGGCTTCTTTGTCCCGTTTGAGAGCGAATACGAAATTAAGGTAAGCACGAAAAAAAAAAAAAAAAAAAAAAAAAAAAATGATCCAAGTTCTAGAAATTGAAATAACACCGCATCATGGAATAGTTGAACAAATTTACTTATGTCAAAAAATAAATGGTGAGAATTAATTGCTTTTGGGTGGTAAAAAGATGGAAATCTGACCGCTAATTTGAATCATTCTTTTTCTTGAGTTTTTATGTCTCAGAAATGTAAGAATTCTCCTGCGAATTTGCCAACCCTTTCATGTGCGTTGAAAATTGCTCAACACGAAACTAAAGAGACTGGAATATTTTTTCGTGTTAAAAGAATTGCGCGTTAAAGAATATAGCAAATATATATATCTAACAAAATTAGTTTTATTAGAGAAAATTTTATTCACATAGATATGTGAATATGCATGTACTCAATAAAAAAACCCCAATAAAACCAAACATTCACAAGAACTTAATGAAGTATAAAATTTAGTAATTCCAAAATCTTTACAGATTTCTTTTTTCGTATCTTGCTTTTGCTTAACAGACTTAAGTACTCCATTTTTGTTTTAAGCGAAATAGTAGCTTGTTTTTCCTCTGATCTCTTTGCCATTGTGCTCGTAAAAAATTCTTTCAAAATAGAAGAAGAAAAGAAGCGAACCAAATTCACGGTTTATTATTCACTGTGATGTATTCTCCACCAAATTCCGAAGCCAACTGATAACAGATGACATAATTTTGTGTGACGTTTGTAGGGATAGTGAATGAATAGATAACCAAAATCAGCTCGTGTCACAGTCTACTCCAAGGGTATTTCAAAAACAAGATAGCCCCTTTCCTCCTTTCTACGAAACATGTCAAACCATTTCTCTTTCATTTCCCCCTCCTTTTAAATCTCGACTCGGTGTTTTGCACATTTTGTTCATTCACAGAAGGGAAATCTTTTAGTGTTAATTGATTTTTGTGTCGATTTAAGAGGGAAAAATGCATGAAAGTACGTAGTTCAGTGCTTCTCAAACTTTCAACATTTGCGACCCAATATTCAATCATAATTTTCATCGCGCCCCCCCCCTTCCATAAAATAACAATGTATTCAATTCAATAATACTATACTTGACACCAAAGCTACAATACGACTTAAACCTTTTGCCACTGGCGTATATATACGTCTCGCACAACAGATATGTTAAATGCCCCAGACATATATATACGTCTTTCTGAAGTACGATCTTCTCTGTGTACTGCTGTCCATAAAATTATTCTGAAGGTTTTGGAATGCAATAAATGGACCTTGACAGTGTTTGCGAGGGATTTACTTATTTCACAGTTTTTACTTATTTATTCCCCCCCCCCAGTACATCACATACGCGCCCCTAAGTGGAAAACGGTGGAATTAAGGGGCGAATTGCGTAACTTTTAATCGGCAGTTAAGAGATTAATTATAAACCATACGAATTACCAAATGTTAATTTTTGTTCACATTTTATATATAACAAGCCCATGGGGTCAATGGTAATTATTAAACTTGTTCTTAACTTAGTATAGTGAAAAAAAATTAATTATAAAATACATTGTGCAGTACTGATACATTTATAAGTGTGTTATATCAGTGCAAATGTGAATTTATTTTTTATTATGTCAGAATGTATTTTGTTTGTTTACTTTCAGTAAATTAATAATCTTTTTAAATAATCATTTGTTTTTGATTTTTCAATACACTCGCGCTTGCTAGTAGAGGTATCACGCCCCCCCCCCTAAGGGGGCGTGCCCCAAAGTTTGAGAAACGCTGACGTAGTTGATTGTTCAGACCATTGCATTATTTCGTGTGAAACCATATTTCGACTTCGCGTGAAACGTTTTTCACTGTATCGTGCTATTTCAACGTTCACTTTCAAGATGATGATCAAAATGTTCAAAATATTATTTCAGATGTTTCAGATTTCTAATTAAATAACACAGCATATATCAGTTATTAAATAACGACACTGTGTGTGTTTACAATCACAAAATCTTAAGACCCAAATCCCTTTGGTATTCTAATTTTCACCCCACAAATCCTTTTACGTTTCCTCCCTTTTAACATGACTCAACATTGATATTTTTTTCTAAAAAAAAAAAACGGAACGCAAAATTAGACAAGTCAAAAGCCTCTAATGCAAAACAAAACAAAAAAAGTATCCAAAGCTTTGATCAGTTTTCCATTCTCTCATTAAAATCCCCTGTCCACCCACAATTTTTTTTTCTTGACGAGAAGGAAATACTAGGATGGAAAGGGGAGGGATATAAAAAAAAATTCGATACACCGCAAAACCGTCTCCAGTTAATTAAAATCCCCCTTCTCCTCCTCTACTTTCCTCTCCCCCTGCGTTCGTCAATTTTCCAGTGGCTTACTGAAAGAGCTAATAATTGTGATGCTGGGGCTGCACCATCACCAGGGCTTCGCAGCTAACGGCTAAATGCCCCACTACTTCCATTGTACTTGACACGATTCATTTGACTTTGTAGGGGGTTCGCTCTCTTCTGTGGCAGTGTGAATGCTATAAATGTTAATACCAATAAGCCATTGGAATCCATTTATGCACTAAGTATAAAAGTTCGGAAGCTAATACAGTTAACTCCCAAAATTTAAGTCGTACTGAGATAATAATTTAAGGTATCCGACTACCCTAAAATTGTGAGTTTTGCCAAAAATGGACAAATTTTTGT
The DNA here is from genome assembly GCA_019973975.1 of Trichonephila clavata. NCBI lineage: Eukaryota > Metazoa > Arthropoda > Arachnida > Araneae > Nephilidae > Trichonephila > Trichonephila clavata. The sequence continues at coordinate 108,697 of BMAO01020382.1, forward strand.
ATGATTTTATTTTATAGGCCATCTTATTAGCTTTATAAAAATACCAAGTTTATCATTTTCCGTACACTAGAACAAAAACTACAAGTGCTTTAGTAAAAGCAGATGCCATTATTTTAACCAAGATGTTGAAAATAATCAAACGAGAGATCAGCGATTGCTAAAAAAGTTTTGAAAATAATGAACTGAAATTTTTTGCGTAAGTTCTGCATAATAGTAGAAGTGTTTTAATCTTCCCATTTATTAATCACTGTTTTATTACAAAATTTACAGTCCCTTATGTGAATATAATCACTGTTTTTTTAAGCAATTTCATATAGTCACTGAGATAAAGGGCTCTAGTTTTTGTAAAAATTAAAATATCTCTTATCCGGAAGGTTATTTCGACAATGAATAACATATAGAGCACACATCAGAATTGAAAAATTAAAAATTTGTTCATAAACCTTTGGTACAGAATAGACCGCGTTTATGTTTATTTTTTGTCAATTTTTACTAATTTTTTCCCATTTTAGTTATAATAATTTATTTTTCTCTTCTTAAAATTTTAGGATATTTTTCTTCAAATGTACTAAAAAAATCTAAAAACAACAAAAAAATCCACATCTCTTCTCTCTTTTTTTAAAAAAAGAGTTGTCGCAACCAGTCGGATACCTTAAGGCTTAAGGTATCCGACGTTTCTAAATCAATGTTTGACTGAAATTCAAAATTTTTTTTAGGAAAAAGAAATTTGAATAGCTAGAAAAGAAAAAAGATAATAAGATGAAGAAAAGGAAGGTATAAAGGTGGTGAATTTTCAACATTGGATATTAATTTAGTAAAATAAGAATCAAAACTTTTATGAAGATTGTCTTTTTTTTGTTGTCAAAGTTACGTTACTTAAAACCTGAGATATCTCAAAAACTTGTGAATGTCTTTCTTTCTTTGTATACTTGTTATTTAACTCTAGAGCGTTCGGGATTTAGATTACCCTTAAACGTCTGCCGGTGTGTTTCGACACCGTGGTATAAAATATATAAAATAATTGTAATAACTAAATAACTGCTGGACTACAGTTCAGGAGGGTTTAGTCTTAAGACTTTTTAATATTATTTCATGTAATTAACCTACATTATAACCCTTTATATCATAAAAACTATATCAAAGCAAGTTATTTAATCTTATATATATATATAAAAAATGGAGAAAAAAAACAATAATATTCATAAATATTAGTATAATAAGCAAAATCGTAATTTTTGTGAGAATGCGAGTTTTTTCATCATTTTTATGCATAATGTTTTGTACATAACTCATTTGCTATGGATACAGTGATATTCAATTTCTTATGCACATTTCCCACACACCATTTTCATGTAAGAGACACATTTTTTTGTTGCATTTCCGCCACACTCTTTAAATTCGCACTTTTTGAGTTTTAATGAATTGGTGTAATTCCTTTAAATTCAGTATTTGAATGATTTTTTAAATTTCTTGCATCTTCGTAATTTGAATGTAATAGCAGCTAAGCAAATGCTATGTAACGGGATGCAACCATTTTAGTATAACTAACTCATTTCCACTGTGAATCCAATAAAATGCACTCAAGGTCAAATAAATGTGTGATATTACTTCCGCGGAAGTTTGTTTTACTAATGTATCTACTAAGTGAATTATCTTTTGCTGAACGACAACTATTTATAATGATGAATTCCTTTGGTGTCAAAACGACACCAGCGGATGTTTTAAGTATATTTAGTTGTAACATCTGTCCCAATTAACCTGTAAACAAAACTTTTTCTGTGTAATCACGAAGAAAAATGATTAAAAATCATTAAAAATTTTCAAAATCCCAGCAAAAAGGAGGAAAGGAGAACAAACAAATAGACTTCGGGGTCCATTCGACACCTAAGGATGTTCTAGTATTAAAGTATATAAAGGCAATGAACTAAGGATTTAACTCTAAAACTTCAATAGTTTTTTTTATTTTTATTTTTTAACAGTTAATTGTTACGAACACCATACGTTTTATAATATTTTCTATAAGAAAATGCGCAATGAACCCTAACTGTTTGATAAATTTGAATATATTTTAGATTTTATTTCACATTTTCTTTAAAACTGTGTTAAGTATGTTGTGTTAAAAATAATTTAAATATATGGATTTGATGATTACCTTGAAATTCGGTATAACTTTCATCAAAATTTCCTTAAAATACCTCATTTTAATAAATTTAAATTGTCATATATTTTCCTGATTGGTGTTTTACGTTAATTTAAGTCATAATCACCAACACAATAACATAAAATTACTAATAACATGTTATTTTAGATAACTTGTCTCCGAACGTAGGCAGATATCTTAAATATCAGACTGTTAGGAGTGGGAATTTAGAAGGTAATGTTTCGATTTTATGATACTAAATATTTTCAATAAAAGCATCTAGCATTAAAACTTTATTAAAAAATTCATAATAATCACCTCTAACTTTGTGAAACAGTTATTTGATAAATGAAAAGAAAATTTTGTAGAAATCGAGAACCATAAATTTCAAAGAAAGAAAATGTAATCAGTTAGACTTCTGGGCTCCATAAGTTAAATTTTAGTTGCTGAAAATAAAACGTGTGAAAATTTCAAATAAAGATTGTTGGTTAATTTTAATAACCACTTCAAAGGCCTTTTAGATTCTGTGTTGAGGTATCCGAACACGTTGAAAATGACCAAAACTAGTCAAGACAGATATTTTTGTTTTTTATTTTATTGAATAGAGCTATATTTTGACTTTACGAAACATACTTTGTTTTGTTTTTACACTACCTAGAGGCCAAGTTACAATCAATTTTATAAATTTAGAAAAACCGGAAGCGGGTTTTTGATCTACCAGAAGTGGGCATTTAAATGGCTCAAAATCTATCATGGCGAGTCTGATAACTCAAAATATTACGAATGTATTTCTACAAAGCTTTTTGAACCTGATATTTATGTTATTTTCTAGAGAATGTACTAAAATATTTCTAATTGTATGAATACTTTTTCAGTTATGACTTGTTATTTAAATAATGGTCTCACATAAAAAATGTAACATTTCTTATAATGTTTACTCAATCAGCTCTAAAATTTTGAAATTTTAATAAAAAGTTAAAGTTTTAGTACATTTTCTTGATTAATGCATCTAATTTGTTTAAGTAATACTTTTACTAATAAATGTTTATTACTTTTTTCTCTAACTGCTTTGAAGTTTTTAAAAAACATTGCTAAAATTTCACTTATAATTGTGATTTTTGTAAAATTCAGGTAGTTTATTTTAATTTTTGATAGTTAAATATTAATTTTTATTGGTTTTGAGTCCTTAGAGAGCATTTATAATGTTTTAGTATGCTTTTTTGTTAAAAAGTACTCCGAACGTGTTCG
>BMAO01020383.1:0-19283 GCA_019973975.1 Trichonephila clavata
GCGTCAGCATGTTGAAAAATTACATCTCCACGGTTTTGAAGATAGGACATAGCCATCGGATCTGAGAAATGTAAAGCATGCGGTTCAGGTTACTGATAAAGAGAACGAGAAGTTTTCGCGTTGTGTACCCAATGGCTGCCCTTATCACCAGGTGGAAGATCCGTATGATGATATCGAATACAAACAGACCACGTGCGTTCTCCTCGGCACCTCCAGACACAGAAAAGACCAATATGATGCTTCACGCTGAAACGATAATCTTCTGAAAAGATGAGGCGGTGACATTTTTGAATCCAGTTTTGTCGTTGGACGCGCCATTGTTGCCGCGCGTCTCTATGCTGCAATGTCAAGAGAAGTTTTCTTAATGGTCGTAGTACAAGCAATTCGTGCTTCTTCAGACGTCGCCATACTGTCCGTGTGGATACTAGACGGGGTTTAATCAATCCCACTTCCTGACTCTTAAGTCCACGATGGAGCTGTACGATCCTGTAAGAGTACAAGTGGATAACATGTCCGCGCACTAGGAGGTTAATGACGAGAAGCCGTTGAGATTCTGCGTGCTATTTAGTATTATCTTCTTGAACCCACCGATTTTGTATTTGCATGGCAGTCGTTAGATTCTAGCCAATGCGAGTAGCAGTATTGTAGAATGATAAAATGCTCTTTCGATAAGTTACGATTCTGCCGCTATCAAACTTCGGCACATGATGGCAGTCATTTCTACTTCTTATACTAGACATAAAACCATCTTCTTACAAACAACCAACATTCAATGTGATTTTTGAATAAGAAACCCGCGTCGTAACTTTCCTTTTACACAGAGTTTGAGTAGACATTTGTCCCTCCTGCGTCTTCGATGGCGCATAAATCCCAGCATCTTCTTCTTTCCACGGTTTGCATCATCCCTCCTTCATGGAGTTGCTGTTGTAATGGCCAACAGTGTGTGTATATGAGATCCTTTTATGTTTAATAGATATTGTAAATAAATAGAAATAACAGTTAAATTTTTTTTTAAATTTCAACTCTTTTGATCTTTGAAATTTTTTTTTTTATAAAATCATTAGTTATATTTAAAGTATGATAATTTCGAAAAAAATACGCATGTAACTCGCACAATATATATATATAAACGTCCTCAAATTATTATTTATTCTGTTTGATACCTAACAGAATCGAATCAACACATTATGTTCGAACGATGAAAATGAAATGATAAAAATGTTATATTATACTAACTGAAAGACAAACACACTCTTCTAGCATTTATTTCAGAGTACTTTCAGAGATTTCAATACATAAATAGATTTGCAATCAGATTAACTGACATATTTGTGAACATATGCAAAAAAAAAAAAAAAATCGATGTAATTATATAATTTATTTGTGTATTATTCGAATGTGGAGAGAAAAAAAAATATTTTCTAAAATTGTAAAAAAAAGAGATTACTTTATTTCAGTAACATGCTTTTAAAGTTTTTAGGTAGCGTAGATGTAACTTTGGGGGTTTCATGTTGGACTGACCACCTGACCGGAACATCTCTCTCTCCTCATGCATCTCAAGGTATAAGGCCACGTATACTGAAATGGAAACAGTAAGCCTTGGCCCTCAAGGGCTGTTGCGAAACTGAGTTAAGTTAAGATGTAACTTTACAATAGAAAAATATAAATTTATTTCGAGTTAGTAGGTCTGAATGTATTTACGATATTTCACAATTTTTTTTTTTTTATTCTTATACAAATATATATATTGTATTTATACAAAAACATATAATTATATATGTAATCTTCGGTAAATTTGCAAATAATTTATTCGATTTGTAATATTTATGTTCTGAGTTTTTGAAATTTTTAATGGAAGATCTCATATTTAATTTATCAGAACAACTTAACACGAATTGGGCGAATAAGTAAATCGTTGCTCATTTGAAAACAAAGCTGATAAATTCTTCGCCATTTAGTCATTTTGTAACCAAAGATTAGCAAATTGTATTCTTAGCACATGAGGCAGAGGAATTCAGTAAACAATGACTAGTGAACAGAAAAATAACTCTTGTATAATGATTCATACTAAACAGAGCAAATATACTACGACATTAGAAGAAAATGCGCGAATCGAATATATGTATATATATATATTTCACCAACGAAATAATAATATTCCTTTTACACACACGAAGAATCTTAAATTTGGAACCTTATAAAATTACTAAGCTTGCAGTAATAGAATGAAATAAATGCAATTGTTCTAATAAAATATACTTGACCGGATGTTTTTAACGTAAATTATAGGAAAAAATTCTTAATTTTTTTTGTTCGAAAAAATGAAATGAAACCCCATAAAAATGGAATTTTAGAATCAATATCACCTCTAAAAATTTTCGTTTTCATGCAGAAAACAATCTAACTAAACAAGTTTTGCTCTAGAAGTTAATCATTTGTTAGAATCAGTTGGATACATACAAGTTTCCAGAGTTTCGAATCATATTTTCTTTACTGTAATTTTTCCTCCTCTTCATTTTCCAGTACAAATTTTCATCTTAATTATTCCCAAAATGGACAATGAAAACCAATTTATTAATTGACTCACCGTTTAGATACTACTATATATTGCTACTATTTTCAATTACTTTATCTTTTTACTTCCAGAAACACAAAATATTTCTATATATTTTTAAAATTTACTATGGGCTAATATCACTCCAATTTCAAATTAAACAAGCATTGGTAGTTATCAAAGTCAAGCTATTTGATGTTATTAAATATTTAAGAAGAAAATAAACATTTAAAGTAACAATTACCTGAAAAGAATATCTAAAAAATAAGAATTGAATCAATGCAGTCGAATAAGAATTGATTTTCGAAAGGGGGAGTTACAATTAGTCGAGTTATTTTGGTATTTTTGTGTTTCTCATTTCCATCCTCCTTAAAATCGTTAGGGAAAATTGAGTACCAAATGCTTTATTGTACTTACAGTAATTTTCACTTTTGTTAATAAGGAAAAGGAAACTATGTTTGCCATGGTATTTATATATTAATTAATCAAAATAGTTAATTAACTTCTAACCTAAAAATTTCCAGTAACCAAATTTTCTACTTTATTTTTTTTAAAAAAATTAATTTGGAAATAACATAAAGAGAGTATGTTTCAAATTCATTTGTATCCAATGTTTAATTCCAAATATATTCCGAAGAAATTTTTTGTGGGCCACAGATTACTTCACATAAACGATTGATATTTTCCCCATTTGAAACACCATTTGAAGTTGTGTAGCAACAACAACGATTGAGAAATGGAAAATGTGTGAATCATTCTTCACTGTTGTGTTGACATTGTCAACACCAACGAAAATCAGTTAGACTCCGGAAACAATTCCGGAAGTGATAAGACGGTGATGGGTTCAACTGCAAAGGCTAAAAAAAAAAAAAAGCAAAATGAGCCCTAAAGACATTGATAAGAACATAAAAATACCTGAGCTTATGATAGAATTAAGCAATGTCACTGGCAATTAAGTACTAGGAAGGCAGACGAACAGAAATTCGAAAGTTTTCCCCCAAATAATAATCAGTCAGTAAGATTCAAAATTTTATGCGTATCAAAAAAGCTAAAAACACACCCTTTATATCAGTAACCCCCAACTCCCGGACCAATACCGGTCCTTGGATCAAATGATAACGGGCCGCTCAAGCAACATTAAATTATTTCCATTTTACTTACTGTGGTGTACTTCCCTCGGGTTTGTGCAACTTTTCATGGACGAGAGATTAACTGGAAACTGAGGGACGTTTTCGAAAGCCGCACCAATACCGCACGTGCGCAAAATATCGTGAAACATTATCGAAAAATATCACTATTTTCCAAACAAAAATGACTCACTAACGAGTAAGGAATGTATTCGCGACCCATTTGACAATAAATCAAACTTATCTTGCAAATATGTGTAAGAAGATTAGCTGCTGGAGATTGCAAATGACGCCATCCTTAAAACTACATTCGAGACAACATTCAGCCAGTGTTCTGGTGGAATAGTTTTCTGTAGTGAAAGCATCCAAAACAAATGAACGGAATAAATTGAACATACGCAACACACTTCAGGTGTCATTATTTCCTTTTACCTCGAAACGGAAATGTCTCGTTGAAAAGAAATGAACTTAAGGTCCTCATTGATTTAGCGTTCTAGTAAATAACAATGCTAAATCACTTTATATTAATATTTTTGGTGTAATTATAGATTTTATTTTGAAGGCAAGTTTAAATACAAATAAATTAGAATTGTTGAATCAAAACTATCTTTAATATAAACAATCAACGTCCCTCACACAGAGGGCCGCGATAAAATTACACTAGGCAACAAAAAACGACTTTTTGTCTGTTTCCTAGTTTTAAATAGCCTATTCTTACTAATTCTGGGTTGACAAGAACAAAAATGAAAATGAAATTTATTTATTAGCTCTTGTTTTTAAAATATACCACAGTCCATCCATCAATTTATTGGTACATTTGAAGAACAAAACATTACTAACTAATACATACAGTACAATAAGTCATGTTTCTAGAAACCGTGTTCATAATCAGAAATCAGTAATAGTTTAATTCCTGTGAACATTTCCTTTTGAATTACCTCTTGTATATCGAAGCCCGAGTATCCCTGTCCAGCAGTAGTTTGCGATCATTGATTCATCCCGACGACCCTGATATATATGTTCCATTGCTGTAATATCTTGATGAAACTTTTCACATATTCACATCGCTTACAGTTCCCCAACTTTTAGGGAAAATTTTAAGATGGGAATGTAAAAAATGGATCTTTAGAGACATATTGCATCCTGGGTCATGAAAATTTTGTAGTTTCACCAACTGTTGATAGTTCTCATCATTTTTGCTGTCTAAAAATCCTTATACCACACTTATCTTTGAGACCTAAATATAGTTGAATTGATTTACCTTGAGTTGTAAGACGAAAAACAGTGAATATCACTTGAATCGTGCACTATTGCCTGTTCTTTGTTCTATTGATGCTCTAGGTTAGACTCAAAACACACATGAAGAAAGGTTATACGCCTTTCGTTGAAATAAAAATCTTTCCTGAGGCAAGAGCTTCCATCTACCCGCTCAAATGAACATCAAAAAGATTATACACAGAAAGTAAAGATGAGTAAAAATACAGCTACTTATGAATAGCAAGTTCTAATTCTTGAAAACAAGAGCTAATCTGAAGTTTTTATGATGATTTTCGTGTTTACCAGACCAAAATACTTCATAATAAACTATTTTTGAGCCCGAAACAATTTTGATGTTGCCTAGTGATCAAACGTTGATCGGTCCATGGCAATAAAAAGGTTGGGGTACACTGATGTAGATGACTTAACAGAAGCAGGAATTGTCATTCGACGTCTAGCCTCCGACTACCATACTATATGGATTTCAACGGAATAGCAAGCTTCTGGTTTGTACGCTGAATGATGTCTAATTTTTAGAAGCAGAAAAATAAATATCAGTATGCCATTTGTTTTAGTGACCATAAGCCAAAATCCAGAAAACCAAGGAATTTCTAACATCGACGCCGTGGCATATGGAAGCCTAAAGAAAAAACAGACATGCTTGGATAGTGTTATCGCTGCGAGAAATTTTATCACCACTCCAGTTTCTTGAATCACGAAACAGAATATATTTCGAATTCTTCTTTAAAGAGCTGAACTTTAAGGTAAATCGAAAATCGTGTGTAAACGCCAATGAATAAGAAAACGAGGAGACATAAATTATAATTTATAATTTGCCTTTTTCTTGCAGAATTTGGCAAATATGATTTTATATATTTAAAACATCACAACATTATAAATACATTTTATATTCTTCTCTCATTCCTGTATATTATATACAAGATGCGATTATTATTGAAAAGAATACACTCCAATATTCAACAATATGTCAATTTTTCTTCTCTTATAAGCTAGTTATTGAATTTAAGAAACATTTCTCCAAAAAGAAAAGGGGAAAAAAAGAGGAAAACAGCGACTTATTTACTTGATTAATTACTTAGCATTCGCTATTTGATGTTAAATGCTTGGACACTTTTTGGATATTGTTACCTAAATTAAAAATATGAACATTATATGAAAAAATCTCTTGGCTATTTTAAGCCAACTAATAAAACAAAATTGATTTATTACAATGAAAAATAGTTTATAAATATTACAGATCACGGTCATCAAATTACAGAACTCATGAAAGGCATTTGTGAGTAAAACATAAAGAAAGAGAAGATCAAGTAAAACTATTTAATATTAAAGTCCTTTTTTATTAATCTTATTTATGAATGTCAGAAAATGTCTATTCTAACAGAAACATTGTACTTTTTTAAAGATAAGAATATTGTATATTGTTATGTTTAAAGAATATTGTATATATGTATATATATATATATATATATATACAGTTGTTTCAAAACGATTTATTAAAAAGAAACCCAAACACATGCATTGTATTTTTTAATAAAACTAAAAGAACCATTTTAATTTTTTTATGTACACAGTAAATTTTTTATATCATGTTAATAATTCAAAAAATTGGTTGGATTTTCCATGTTTCTTAATATTTTTTCCAATTTTTCTTCAATTTGGCAACACTGACTTGCTAAAAAATTATTGCACAATTTTTAAAGAACATGCATTTGAAAGAGCCTAAATAAAGGAAAATTTCTCTTGATTTACTTTTGTTGTGTGATTATTAAAAACATTCTTGTAATCGTTTTACCGCGCCATATGTTATTTTTTAGATCTTTAATAAATATTTAAAAATGCTGCGAAAATCAGAAAGATAATTTGAACAAAGAAATAATAATTATTTTTTTCCTCTTTCGAATGCATTTTATTCTATAAAATTAGAAACCATAGTCAAAACTTGAGGAGAAAATAAAACCAGCAGCATTAAAATAATGCTCGAGAATTAGTGGTGACGTGTAGACGAGTCCTCATAGAGCCAGGAATCGAACCTATGATTTGGTGAAAACATCCCGAGCAGAACCAGGTTAAGCACATGGCTGCATTTTTTTTAAAATAAGGGGATGTTTAATTTAGAAATTGAAGTTTTGAATGGAATTTGATCTATTCTCTCTAGAGTGGGTCATTCATTAATCAATATATACTTTCTTTGAAAATCTGTCAAACTTTTTTTTCTTGTAATTGAATGTGGTATGTAGTGTAATGACTTGAATCAGCTTATCAAAACAATTTATTACAGGGAAAATTAACTGGAATATTTTTACAATTGTTCCGAGATTGGGATCACAATTAGTCTCTTTTACAGTAAAAAGTTCAGCGCTTCTCAAACATCCACTTTATCGTGGGAATCACGTGAAGTCGACACTTTTTTATCGGTAATAGAGGCCACAGTCCTTCGGCTTCGCATTTCGAATTTAATCGTGGGTGCCAACGCAGTGGGTTTCTAACTGTGTATCGCTAGAGAGCCCTCTGAACGGTTCTCTCCCGCAAATTCTCACGCCCTGCCTTTTTAAAGTCTAGGTTGCTCCTGGTTCTTCTTTTCGGTTCTCCTTTATCCCTTGTCCTTCGGCTCCTCAAAGCGTGGGAAGCTTCCGACGCATAATGTGGACTGTCCTCCCCCAGACACGCTGTCGACCGGAATGCGTGAGAAACGGAAATTCCACACAGGCCGGGGAATATGTCCACTCTCGGATTCTAAGGAATGGTCGTGGGAACAGAGGTCAGAATTCTTGACAACCCATTTAGGCCCCATTTTCCCAGCAATTAAGGAAAGGAAAGCGGGCCCATCACTGTAGATTTAAAATTATTAATAAGTAACTAAGTCAGTATTTTAAAAAGGAGGCAGGGACTATTAGAAATATATTAAACATTTCTGAAGCATTTTGTGCTGCTAAAGATTATATTAAAGAATCAATAATGGAAACTGATTCCATACAATCAGTTTCAATGTTGTGGTTATGTAACAAACAATACATCAAATTGTCACTTTTTACTTATAAACAACTTATTAAATAACAATAATATTGGCTTCAGAAAAGCATTTTCACAGGGAATTAAAAACTACTTTGGAGGATGCGAAATTCTAATTCACAATAAAAATTATTAATTATTAAAGTCGTATTTCAAAACAATAAGAGAATTGTTTTGACGATATTTTAAACCACAGTCACAAGTGATGAGGATGACGCTTGAGCTACGAGTGTCTTAAAATTCCACAGCGAGCTTAATTGAGAATTGTAGAACTCGACGGAGATTTAATGTACATTAGCTCTTGTGTAGCCTCTCTTCAATGATACCAGGACTCGAACTCTGTACAGAAAAAAAGCCGGTCATGAGTTCACAACCATGACCATTCAGCTGACCACTCTGTGATCTATGCCAATTAACCGTCTTAATTACTTATGAATACATACTGACTATTTTTCAATTCCTACTATTAGGTCACTCTCTCTATATATTATATTTTTATCTTGTTCAACTTTTCAATCGTTAATAAAATACTTTCTATTCATCCAATCAAGTTCAAATAAATCTTTTTGAACTTGTAGTGGATGACACTTGATGTTAATATAGTTTTTTCAAATATTAATTAATTAATTACCACTTAATTAATTTTTACTAATTACCGGTTTTCGACGCCAACTTAAATTCCTCTCCATTGTTGTAACAAGGTTAAAACAATGTTAACAATGTTAAAACAATGATAAAAGTTGTCGTCAAAAACCGGTTTTTCAGCCAAACTAGCCAAACTGGGTGTGCATTGTTACAACAATGCAGACAAATCATTCTCTTTTTTTCAATTCCCACTCTTAGTTCACTTTCTCCCTGTTTATATATCTTGTTCAAATTTTCCCTATATATTTATATATATATCTTTCTATTCATTCATTCAAGGGATTGGTTTAAATTTTTTCCTTTATATTACTTGTTAAGGACATGCTGCACATTTTAATTATAACTTCTTAGCTTAATTCAGCATATAACTTCAGCTTAATTAAATTAAATTTAACTTAACTAGCAATTAAATATTATTTTTAACTATAAACTATAACATTTATTAATGTGGAATAGATAATTTGGTAATATAAAATCAATTACAACAATCAATTTAGTTATCAATGCAATTATTGCCATTGTTCTTTTTCATGGTGCTCTTTTCGTATATAGATAGATACACAATCCGACCCCGATTTAAGAAATTCATTGGGATCGAACATTTTGTTCGTTAATTCGAGTTAATTCGTTACAATCGGATTCAAAACAAAATACAAATTTTTTTGAATTTTCCTTTTGTAAATTCTATAAGCAACTACACAATAAAAATCCATAGTAAAAGTTAGAAATTATACGTACCTTTTATTCAGTTGCTAAAAATACAAGTAGAAAATTATTACGCACCGGTTAATTGGAAACCGACTAATAGATTTTAACTGAAAATATTAAAACGCTGACTGATAGATGTGTAATTGGAAATTTTAAAATGCTGTTAAATAGCTGTTTGAAAATCTTTTTGATTCCTGACTCGAATGACTTTTTCGACTCTAAGCAGAGAAGAAAATACTTCATCGTTTACATCTTGCTATATAAGAGAGAAGTATATTTTCACAGTTTCCATTAGCAATGTAAAACATTAGAAAATATAGCAGTTTTGATAGGAGTTCCACTATCAATTTCTCCAATAGAATCACTATTTATTGGCTCCGATTAACAATTTCCTCAGCTTCAGCTCCACAGATCATCAAATGTATCATAATAGCTGAAATATTAAAATATTTTCGAAAAAAAAAAGATTAAAAAAAAAAGGAATTTCCTGTCCTACTCAAGACTCACACGATAGGTTACACTCATGATCCATTTGCACCTGTAAAGTCTGATAATAGTCTTCACCCCCCTTTACCGTTGAAATTTTGCTGCTTACAAAAAAAAAATTTTTTTGATCCGGACAAAAATCCAATTTTTTTTAAAAAAATAATACGAACTAATAAAATAAGTGTTTCACTGCTGAAATAATTCGTTTATTCGGAATTAATTCGGTAAATAGGGTTTTTTTTTTGCCTACGTTTTAAACGGGAAAAGAGAAAATTTCGTTAAATCACGAAATTCGTTAAGCAGAGGTTAGTTAAATAGGGGTTCCGACTTAAAAACAAAAATTTAAGAAGAATTTTTGTATGTTACATAATCCGAAAATCATACTTGTCTCAGTAGTCTTTGAGTTGGATTTCCAAAGTTTAATCCAATTTAAAACTATATTGAAACTAGGATTACATTATTAAATAACAAATAATGTAGCGGAAATGTGTAATCGAAAGTATTAAAAATAGAAATTGATACAATCGATGTATTATGTAAAGCGGTGATGGGCATTAAGTCAATGACGATCAGCCGGTGGACCACTAAGACATTTTGGGGTGACTCCCTTTACTAAGACGCTCATACTAAAAAACCGTATTTATGGAACACTGATGCCAGATAGACTGAAGAATCGACTTTTCACATTCGATGCGACTGGGTTTACTTAAGCACCTTTAGTACCTTTATTGGAAGCGAATGATGACACTTCACACGTTCACTGCCTCTATGGGGGGGGGGGGCGATCAATGCGATGCTAGCCGTAGAAAGGAATTTTCCCCACATGCCGACTGAAAGGAAGAAAAAAATGTTGATGATCAGCTCTTCCGCGATAGCATGGGATTGGCTATTTAGACATTATCTTGCACCCCGCTCTTCCATAGTATTGATGTCATGTCCCACGATGGGGCGGGAATCGGCAGCGAACAAATGTAAGTACATACTTCGGTTTCAGATTCATCGGCTCACGTATGTTCTCTGCTCGCTGCATCGGAATACGTCTACGTAATACGGTCTAGTAGTCGCTCATAGTTGTTCAAACATTCAGCTTAACAATGCTGTGTTACTTGTGTTTTTGTAGTAAAAGTTGTGTGTAATACATTATATTTTAAAAGAGGGATTACAATGTCGAAAGTAAGTATTTAAAAAAAAAGAAAAAGAAAACAGATGATTTTAATGCAGAATGGCTACACCTATGCAACTGGGTGGACGGACCGCAACACCTTAAAAATATTAGAAGTAGCCTGTATCCGGAAAAGTACGCCCCCTTCTCTGATGTAAAGTATTTTCCTATGATGCTCAAATATTGCATAGTTTAGATATCCAGTTTCGAAGATAAGAACCGAAAAAGCACGAGATAACGAAAACATTTTCTTCTTTTTCGAATAGTAAAGTATTTTCATTCAATCATTTCAAAATGGCTTACATATAAGAAAGCAGAAGCTAGGTAGAAATGTTTCAAAGTTATTTGCCTCATAGTTCACTGTTACACAATTTTCCGACACTCCCCAAATGAAAGATAGTAAATTTTCTAAGCATCATATTTAATCAAACGCATATAAAGCTTGTCAGATTTGTGAGTTTTAAATTCCTTTAAAACATTATTTAAAATTTTTTTTTTTTTTTTTTTTTTTTGCATTATTATCAAAAAATTTAAAAAAATGATTGCATCAATTAACAATTTTATTGATTCGCTTATGACATGTTATCATAAAGCTTTCTTTTTCCCGCCACAAAATCTTACGTTTTAAAAATGAAAGTTGTTTTTGTGAAAACAGACATCTCTTCCGTGAATCAAAACCTACCAATTAAAGCATTTCTGTAAATTTATATGTAAGAATAGTTGCCTTTTGCTTAATCATAAATATTGAAAAAGACTTTAGATAGTACAAAAATCTGGATGTTAATGGTGGAATTGTTACCAGAAATATAATCCTCGAAAGTTGATTAAATTTTTTCAAAATTAAAATTTCTGCATACATGTTTACTCATAGTTTAACTATAGTAATAGCCTCATATCTTTAAATTATATTGAGGACTAGCTTAAATGTCCGTTCTTCGCATGGGTTAAGTTTTAAAAACATAAATTCCTCTATTATAGCAATTATAATATTTTTTAATGAGGGTAAAACCCTATATGAAAAAAAAGTAGTATAACCAAAAATTAAAAATATTTTTTTCAAATAAATGTTCACACTATAAATAATTTTTTAAAAATTGCGATTTGGCCTCAAAGTAAATAATAATTTAACAGAAACAATATTTCAATATAAGAGAGAAAATTAGCAGGCTAAAGAGTAAATAGATATGAATGAATGTAAATATAAATAAAAACAAGATATCAACCATTGGCATGGCCAAGTAATTTTAGCGCGTTTTTCACATGTTGTATTTTACAATAATGCAACTAATGAACTTTTTACTAACAGAAAGTAGTGTACTGTACCACTCCTCCAAATGTACTACTATTGAGCTGAAAAGAAATAATGACACAAATCTGTATCAGCCCTATAACAAAGCAAAAGAAAAAAAAAATTTTTACAGAAGCCCGGACAAGGTGACTTAACTCCTTGTCTAGGCAAAAAACTCGCTTCTATGTATTTATTCTTTTAAGTTTAACAAGGAAAAGTATATACAATTAATAATAACTTAACTACTACATTACTTAAAGTTTATTTAGCTTATCTAACAAAGGCTTATGGAATGAAAAGAATGACTCGTATACGTAAACACTGATGGTGTAGTCAGTCAATTTTCTAAAGTTTTACATCGCGCGATAGTGGTGCCAGAATCAGTTGGTTCAGGTGGTGATAGCATGTCGAGGTCAAATTCCTTTTTCAAATATGTTCTTAATGTACCGTTTGCATTAGTCAAATCTTTGTCATTGAAATCTCTGCACAAGATCACATTTGAACTAGTAAACCAGATGGCGTGTTGATGTAAGAAGTTTTCGAAGAATTCATTTGTAGGAAAATTCGGGAAAAGTATGGGAAACTTTAAATATGATTCGGCTCATCTAGAGCACAAATGCGACCAAATGCCGAAAACCCGAGGTCAATTGGTTGCTTATTGGCTGAGAAAAAGGCACGACAAAAAATGGAACGAAGACGAAGACGAAATTTGCGTCCTAATAGCGCTTTTGTTCCACTACGTGAAAAACGCGTTAATTATTATAGAAAAGTGATAGCAGTATAAGTTCATGCTTACACTATGCCCAAGATATTTACAATAGTTACAGAGTTATCTTTTAATTCCTTCATGATTATAAATTTGATTAAAAATTTTTATATAGCATACATATTTTTATTTATTGAATTTGCCGTTTCAACAATGAGTAGAAAACATTTGTAACTTTTTTATTTTGAAAATTTCCTCACTCAGAGAGAGAGAGATGTTAAAATCCTGCAATCGATTAATTCCTTTTATTTAGTTAAAGATAGTAGACTCATTCATGAACTATCACTACGAGAAATATACCCTGCTTATATAAATGTTCTCTTTAATGGTTAATTTAATCTAAAGTATTCTCATCATTATTGACACACTTGCAAATATATTTTTGAGAGCATTGGTTTGATTTGAATTTGATTTACGTTGCATTGTGATTTTCGCTGCACGCGAAGGTCATATTTTAGTTATCATAAGTTATCATTACCGCTCTTCCCCAAATTGAACAAGAATAATTATTTTTGATAAAAAATTGCATTTCTCCTGGTGTTAATTAAATAAAATTTTCATTAAAGATATAATTATTCCACAGAAAATTATTTCCAATCAGACTCGATTCATTTTTTTCAGGATTTAAGTTGCTATTGCGAATTTACCACGAAAATATGTCAGATATTACACACTGTAAGGCTCGTTTCTTTTTTTTAAATCGTAATAACATTCTTAAAACAATTTTATATGCATATTCTAATTCAATTGACCCTAAATATAAAAAAAACATTACTCACTGTATGTTTTTTTAATCACTGTTCCGCGTAGTTATTAATCTAAAATTACTATTTCAAAGAATTGTAGATGTGATTCCATTTTTTACATGTAATAATGTTCCCCATCGTGGAGTAATAAGTATGCCCATTTAATGGAAATTTTTCAATCGAATTGTTAAGTAAATTCTACTCTGTGCTAATGGATCACATAAACAGAATAAAAAATTCATAAAACAGAGAATTATGCACAGATCTAAAAAATAAGATATTTTTGTATTAGGGAAGGAAGTTCTTTCCGAAATTAAAGCAGCTACGTCCAAATGGACTGCATTCTTGATATTTCCTATTAGGAACACAATTCAATCATTATTAGATATGTAAACTTTGAATATAAAAGATTAACTATGAATGAATTTTTACAGGGTTTATTAAAGTAATTTATGTGCCTGGAGCAGGACTAGCAAAGGAAAGAGAGAGAGAGAGAGAGATTAACGTCGCTCTGTAAAGCAACAAGATGGCTATTGATCAAAAACCTCGTAATGTTCAACCTCCGTCGAGTAACGAGAATGACACCTGAGCTGACATCCCTCTTTCCTAACTACCACAAGAACGGGAGGAACGGCCTCATCTACACGGAGGGTCTTTAGTAGCAACGGGACTCGAGCCCATGAGAGCCATGAACTCGTAACCATAACCACTAAACTACCGCGCCCACCAGGAATAGCAAAAATTCTAGAGAAAAGGTTAAGGGAGTCTGATAACCAATCAGTTTTTAATATATTTGAAGTTTTCTGAGAGTTGACAATCTCAATATTTGACAGAGAGCGTGTTTAGTTTAGCACTCATTTTAAAGCATTTTTCCATTCTTAAAAGTTTAATTAATTAAAAACTGGAAGAAGTACCCTCCCCTATCCACCTAATGGCGGTTGTACAAATTATGCAACTCTATCACGTCTCAAATTGTAAAACTGTAATTTCCTTGTATTATGTAGTCCATACGGATTTTTCTTCATAATTGTCTGTAAAATTTGTAACACATCGTCACGTTGAGCTATTTTTGCACGTTCATGCAAAGCCTCCCTATCATAAATGTAAATTTGTTCAAACTGTTGGTTTGCTACATACTGTTGTAAAAATGTAGTTTCTTTTGTTAACTTCCCCTTAAGTAGAAATAAATTTATTACAGCATCACGAAAAACTTTTTTTTGTATATAAGGAGAGAGATTTGTGAGAATAATTGGTTCGTTCATGAAATGGCTATTAACTCTTAGTTTTACAACTAAAATTATTTCTGTTCAGTTATGTTTCGAGGTTTTTAATTTTTAAAAAGCAATATTTGTGTTTTTACTCATAGTTAAAAACCTTAGACGCTTTTTTTTTCATTAATTTTTTCGTATTGAGAAATTGCCGGGCTCAAAACATTCTTGTGTTACTAAAAGACAATATTTGGAAGAGGTGGAAGACTACTGAAAATTATATGACTTATCAGCCTTTTTTCAGCTGATACTACAATGAGACTTCAGAGTTCAAGTATTCCGTAAACAAGTATTGCAAATATAACTGAATTTACCTATATTATATATATATATATATATATATATATATATATATATATATATATATATATATATATAACAAAATGCATTATAATACTATAGTAAAATAATTTCAAGTCATGTAATAAAAATCAAACTTTCTAAATTGCACCGGCTTAAAACTGAGAAAAAATTAGATGTTATATGTATGAACCTAAGGGTTTCTAATTTCAGTTTGTATCATTATTATTTTTATAAGTATTTCAAACCTTTTGTGAAAATATTATGTTAAGATTAGGCTGAGTAATTTCTGTCATCGTATATATAACAAATGCTATCAATTTTATGTAAAACATATTTTAAATATTAAAAATATATATATCCTCGAATAACATATGTAATTAAAGTAATGTTTTGATACTGCGTACATAATTGATAATAACATTTTTAAAAATTCGATCTTTAGAGACATTATTAGTTTTTGTTTTATGCCTTTACAAACTTTAACTGTGTTTTTCTCAGACTTTTCAATTTTGAGGATATATTTCTTCAATGATTTTTTCTTTTCAAGATAATATCGAAAAAATTTTGTAGAATTTTTATAAAAAATTCTTAAAAGTTAGTTTGGATTTCGGTCTGAGAGCACAAGATTAATAGTTTTAAAAAATTTGATATTTTTTCCAGGTTTAGCTGTAAAAATAATTATTTAAATTCAACAAGGAATTTTTAGTAGGGAAAATTAATTTGAAATGTTCAATTCCATACTAACTTTTGTTCTCAATAATCTAAGAAACTGAAATCACTGAAAATAACTAAAAAAACTTTAATAATTGAGTATTTTACAAGAAAAATTTGTAATTTTTAAAATAAAGACCGGTAACATTTATTTTTTATTTCCAGAATCAATTTAATAATATACTCTGAAAAGAAAACACAAATTACTTTTAATATTACTGTCTTTAAAAAGGGCATTGTTTAGCTTTAACATCGCTACTCAAACTAGTAACACATTTAAAGCAATCCATTATTTTTTCTTCAGCGTACCATGCCCAACCACAGATATAAAGATCAAGGACAAGAAAATAAACGGAATTCCAAAAGTGCTACAAAACATTAAATATATATATAAATATCGTCTCCCCCACCCTTCTCTCTACAAAAATAAAACTTCGGAAAGTATTTTTTTTCTCAAGTCTCAACTGAAGATATACTAAATTTTTCTTCCAAAAGTTAAAACTCCCTTCCCTCTTCTTAGCCCCATGGACTTTGTTTATGATACCCAAGACAACAATCATAAACATGCTTGTGAATTCACTGAAGAACTTCCTCTGTAAATCATGAGTCTTATGAAGATAATTTCATCAAAAAATTGATAGGAATATTAGATTTTTAAAGTGCACTACTGTTCTTCACACCGCTCCTCTGGGTAATTTAAGCACCGCCATTGTGTGATTATAAAAGGAGATCAAAGCAGTAAAAATTCAAAATTCAAAAAAAAAAAAGAGAAAAAAAAGAGCCGATTATATAAAAATGCACAGATTTTTCCACCGCTTATAATCGGCGACATTAAAAATAACATTATGAGAGTACAAACGCATACTATATACAATAAACATACTGAAACGTTGCACGTAGGAAATATATAAAGGAAGCTTAGTTTGAAAATTAATTCAATCAATAAAAAATTTAATTGAAGGCATTGAAATTTGTGTCGTATTTTCTCGAGTACAGTAGAACGTCGTTTATCCGAATCAATTGGGACCGGACACCGTTCGGATTCGCGATTGTTCGGATAACCGAAAACCGAATGCGATCCATACAGTATATGAAACCGGACACTATTCGAATGTTGAAAATCATCCCATGCGGGAAACGTGCTTGAAGAAAAAGCAAAATAAGTGCAAAATGTCACAATTTTACCTTTATTGTGGAAAATAATCACTGTACCATTGTACATCTTCGATTTTTCGCTGCAAGGTGCAAAAAAAAAAAAAAAAAAAAAAAAACTAGTTCGAATATTTGACGCTTTGGATAATAAACTTTCGGATAAACGACGTACTACTGTACTGAAAACATTGGCGGAGCTGATCCTGAGTGAACCCTGTATCAAAGTTCCTTGAGGGCACTCTCTAGGGCCACCCGTGCGATTTTTTGCTTACACATTTAAGCGCCCACTCTCAAAGTTTGTGGCACCGTATCATTGATTCGTGGTAACTATGCCCTTGATTGGAAATAACTTTAATTTGTAAAACAAGAAATGGAATGCTGTTAAAAAGGATTGACAAAAAAGTGCTCTAGTGAATATTTTCAAAGAAAAATGACATTTTCTTTTTAAAGATTCAAATCGAAACTTTATTTCGATGATAAGCATCCTTCTATGGCAATTTCAAATACAATTTGTATGTAAGAGATATGAGCAAAAAGAAACTTATTAAAATTTCGCTTATTTCTATCAAACAAAAAAAATTAGATCGCGCAAAGATAAATAAATTAAAAAATATATCGATTAAAACTCGGAAAAAAATACTTTTTCTAAATTTCAAATGAAGATCTACCAAATCCTTCGTCAAAAAATTAAAACCCCCACCCATATTCCCTTTCCCTTCTTAATCTTATGGGCATTGTTAATGATACCTAAGACAATGTAGACGTACTTGTCAAGAGACAATGTTGAAAATTTTCCCCTAAAAATCCGGAACCTTATAACGATGATTTTACCGAAAAGTTTAAATGAATTACATGATTTCTAAGCTACAATACCAATTTCCACAAACAGAGATAAATGCCGTCCGAAACGAGGAAACAGGAAAATTCTACAACAAAATTCCTTTAAAAATGTTGCACTCAAAGGCCTACGCTGAAATACAATAATCCATGTGACAAAATATCAAGTGCATTACACCCATTTATTTTCCAGACGAATGGAAAAAGCTCACATAATAATTATACCCAAATTAAGCAAATATATCCTATGTTTTCCGACAAATATAGACCAAATAGCCTCATCATTTCTGCGGAAAAATGTATTTCTGAGTAGAATCAAGAACTATATATACTCAGAGGTGAATGAAAGTAGTGGAGGCCCCTGGCGGTAAAAGGTTTGAGGCCCATAGGCTCAAGAGTTGAACAACTAAAATAGTGAAAAGAGTCACTTACTTTAAATTCTCAAAATAAAATGTATTGATTACAATAAAACTCATCGGCTAAAGAAAAATCTTAACTGTATACAAAAAAATTAAGAGCTTACAGTTTGATTTCTCTTTGGGAAATTCATCAATAATTTTTATTTTTATTCATTTTGTCATTTGTCATTTTATTATTCATTTTGTCCAAAACATTTTATTCTGTATATAATATGGCCATTTTTGTATATATATTTGGGCTTGAGGCCCAAACCTGAGTTTGCAGGGGTGCACTAATATTCTTTGCTACGCCACTGGTGGAATCCATCAAGCCTGGGGCCATTGGCGGCAGCCAGGTCCGACACCCAATTAATCCCCGCCACTGTATATACTTAGAAATGCAATACACATTTTGATACCGATCCACTAGCACGGCTTTCAAAAAAAAAAAAAAAAATGCCTCTCCACTCGCCTTTGTGCGGCAGTGATAGAACCTCATTCAAACATTGAAATTGATTTGTAGAAAACTCTCTTTCACATTCTTTCCTCATCCAACCCCTTTTGCTGACATGTTTTTCCTCTCTTCGATCTTGTTCTTCAAAGAGCGCATGCGCTCTCATTCCAACTACATCTGTCAATCATTTCTAGACCACACCCCGTAGGAGTGGATCCAGACAGCGCTTTTGCACCCTGATAGTTTTTTTAATACAATGTTAGCGCCATCTGATAAAAAAAATGGAAACTAAAATAATTGAATAGTCCTATACTATTTTTGTATTGCTGTATTAGTCGAATGATTTTTGCTGAAGTTCTTATCGCATTTTATTTACATTTTGGATAATTTT